>JBBPOF010000261.1:0-31510 GCA_038091315.1 Porphyrellus cyaneotinctus | reverse complement strand
CTCGTCCGTGACTGTTCAAGTTGGTCGGAGGACGATGCGGGACAGCGAACGGTGGGTGGGGGGTCGTTTCACAGCGGGGGGTCGTTTCGGGGGGGTCGAAGGGGGGTCGTGCTGATTCTGGTTTGTGCACGTCGGATGCGACCTGGACACCACGCCATGTCGTCCCGCGTTGTTGCATACGTCGTCCGGACGGTCCCTCGCAGATGTATGTTTATTACACTGTCGCGCCCGTGCACCATTGACACGTAAACAGGCCTGCATCAGTCCAACGTCCGTCACGCCATTACCAACTTTCAGATGCCAGCCATGTCGCCCACGATGACCGAGGGCGGTATCGCTTCCTGGAAGAAAAAGGAAGGTGAATCCTTCTCCTCTGGCGACGTCTTGCTTGAAATTGTACGTGTCATGCCGCGTAGACCCCGCCCAGTCTTCTTACCCTCGTCAGGAAACGGACAAGGCAACTATCGACGTAGAGGCACCGGAAGACGGCGTCCTGGGCAAGATCTTGGTACGTCTGTTGAGACGTACCCGCGAACGCACGCACCCTTACACCCACTCAGACCCCAGATGGCACTAAAAACGTGTCTGTCGGAAGGGTGATTGCGCTTCTCGCAGAGGAAGGTGACGACATATCCAACCTCGAAGCACCAAAGGAGGAGCCCAAACCAGCGCAATCCCAGACCTCTGCTGCTACTCCGCCGCCGCCTGCGTCCCAGATACCTGAACCCGTTCAACAGCCAAAAACACATACCCATCATCCAACACATTCCAAACATTTGATGCCATCGGTCGTCCGTTTGCTTATTGAAGGTGGTGTCACCGATGCAGAGGTCATCAAGGGAACGGGCGTTCGAGGCATGTTGACCAAGGGTGATGTTCTTGCATACCTTGGGAGGGCCTCAAATCCCCTTGGTACCTACAAGCCTTCGAAGGTGACAACGACACCCGCAAAGGCAGAGGCACCCGCCAGGGTATGTTCAACTCGATCGCCTTGGAACCTACTTAAAACCCATGTACTTCCAGCCCTTGGACGGCGAGGCTATTCGCCAGCTGATTGTATCAGGCCTTGCGGCCAAATTAAAGCCAGTACCACATGGCAGGTTACTTTCTCCGACGTCCAAGACACATACTCATTCAGCTCAACAGCGCCATCAACATCAACTTCATTCGACGCGATCATCGCTGACTACCTTCCACCTGCCCGCGAAGTGCCAGCTGCACCCGTCCCACCAATTTCCAAAACAAATACTACAGCATATCTTGATGGCCTGTTCTGATCACACTGCCGTTCTTCAGTTGCTTTTATACATACCGTAGATTTTCTTGCATCATTCGCTTTTTTCCCAAAAAAAGCCCAAGACGCGATCCCCCCTTTAAAGACATGAGCTCTAGTCATGCAACTTCCTCGTCTAAGGGCATACACTAGAAAGGCACGTGAAAATACATTTCCTGAAGTACCCGTCACACATACCCTGAATTCTATGAATGAATCCGACGTTGCGCCTCCCCTGGCCTTTGGCACAGGCACTAGAAACTGCAGACTAAGTAACCCTTCGGCTTCAATCCGCAATGAAGTCTTTGTTGAGCTTTGAAGCGCGCGGATGGAGTGTGTGATGTGTGTGAAGCGATAGCTGTGTGGATCGACCCACCATTCGTCGGAAGTGAGGTAAACACCACAGAGAAATGAATCTTACGTGACTGATACGGGCCGCGAGCATTCAAAGGTCTCTAATACTTCCCTGTCGTTCGGGTAATCCATCTATACACCCCAATGTCAAAAATCAGGCCACGTTCCATTCCGCCGTCATGGACCAGGCGGAATACCACCGAGTGACGATCCAATATGAATATGATAAAAGCCACACACCTCAGTGCTCCCGAAATCTCCAGATGCTTTGATACGAAAGAGTGGCTTCGAGCTGCCTGCTGCTCCTGCAGCGTCCCCCCTTCGCCGTCCTGCGCTTCTTGCAACGTCCGTGGTCGGATCGCTGATAAGAGTGATCTTCTCACAGGAAGGGTCGAGTTCAGACAATGCGTCCCGAAGCCATGATGAGGACTGTATGCGACATGCATACGATGGGTATATCGAAATCGAAAGTGGGATTGTAAGTCAATTCGACGCCTTGGACTAGGAAGCAACCATCATGGTGCTGACCTTGAATATGATCTTCAACACGCTACCTCGATTAACAAATTGAAGTGAATGAGCGAGGAACGATGGCAAGGAAAGGGGTGTCGTCAGTCACGCAATGCACATGAGTAAGAGATGTCGAATACTCACGTTTGATCGCCGTCAAAAGGGAGTTCTATATTGGGCTCTGGGTCAAACGTCGTGATTTCGCATGTTGTCGTGGGCCCTGAAGAGTCCTCCGCGCTATTAACATGGAGAAAGTTTGTGTTCGTCATTAACTCGGCAGATCAATTCGTGAACGGACGGGACCGTGGCGAATGAACAAAAAGTCGGAAGGAATGGCGCATAAGGAAGGCGGAGATGCGGTAGGAGGCGATGCGAGGCAAGATACTTACAGTAGCAACGTCAATGGGTAACCTGGCCCTGCATATGAAAGCCGCATGCTGGTCCTCTTTTCATTCCCTCCCCAAAAAAAGTGCTCGAGTCCATGCGTTGCATGCGTTTGCTGTCGGTCGTTGGATGGGGCAGCACGTCCTTTTCCCTTGACACCGCCGCGCTCCTCGTCTGATACATCTTCCTCCTTGCGCCATTTCTTCGGTTGGGGGCCGCTCGAATGGGAGGACATATTCGCCGTCCCAAATATGCCGAGACATTCGATGAGCGTGGTAAGTGGTATCTCAAACGTTGTCGAGTCTGGATCGCGGTCGGGCGTCTGTCGTGCAGGCTGCGAATTTGCGGTGCGAGAGTGGTCTGGTGAATAACTCCATTCGTCAAAATGATCTCGATAAATGTAGGAAGTTGCTGTGAAAATTGGTGACAACGGGTTAATTGGGAATGAATGAACAAGGGAGATGGACGCTGCAGTGCAACGGCGTGGAGGCTGGCTGTCCGGAACACATACCAAGTAAACAACGCGCTTCTTCCACGGTAACGACCATGCCCAATGCGGTGTCGGCGGTAAGGGTGACAGACGCACGCTTTTCCAGTGGGGCGACGGCGACGATTCGATCCGGAAATGATGCCTTTAATCGATACGCCGATTAATCAGACGGGGAGCTCACGTTCGAAAAGTTGATGCCCTTTAAGAGCGCCGCGAAGAATCGCACGTCGCGGACGGACGCAGTGAGAACCTGTATGAACCGAAATGTGATCAGGGAGTCCTGCTCAGAATTGGGCCGTGCAAGCCTGTACCGCATTCGTTTCCCAAGGCTGGCTCTGTGACATGGTGTGAGGGAGGGAACAGCATACGCGTACCGCGAATGTCACGTCACGTGTTTGTGACTCATGCAATGATCCTGTCACGCCATAACAACAATCGCGTTGGCCAGCCATTTCTGAAGTTCGGGTGCTTCAGGCAACGTCGGCGGATGCCTTAGTTCGAAACGAAATGTACGTCAGTTTAACGGAAGAATACATTTTCGTCCCTGTTTAGTCCGGGAGCTGTGTCTGTGGCGCACGTTGTGCGTTGGCGTCGGGCATCGACTGCCAATTCTTGTTCCGCTGTCACATCTCTGAGACATGCACTTTACAATCTCAAACCAGACGCGGGACGGCCTTCGTTGCCAGTTTGGAAAAAAGGCGGGGAACGAGGACGTCCTTAATGTCCCCCCGTTCTCCCATAGCCCCCGAGTTTCTCACAAGTGCACATCTCTCTGGTTCTCAAGGCGTGTACCGGATGCCAACTCCAAAATACCCGCTGAGATCACCGAAAGCGCAAGTTTGGTCACAGTCGAACTTACTATGGCACCCGGGAGAAACTGGAGGCGAGTCGTGATGCAAGGTCACTCCCCATTTATCATATACCACAAACGGGTGAGCAGCGTCATGCATGAAACAACTTGTCCTCATTTTCCTGTTTACCAAGATATTCTGGAAACTGCATGTATTGGTTGTGTTCCCCTACAGAGATACCTCGTGCTTCCTTGCAAGCATTCCAAATTCGGTACCACTTTCATCCCTGACGCTTCCGGGTCGGTTCTGCCCGTGCTTCTCATGATGGTTTTTCTGATCCGATATAGGCACACATGAAACAATGGCGTTCTATGGTTGGCCCATTTCGCAATGCCAATATAGACCCCTGGATATCCAGTTACACGCGGGGATCCGCGTAATCGATATTCGGCTCTCCATCAAAGACGGTCGACTCATTGCATACCATGGGATATTCCCTGAAGTTACCCCATTCGTGGATATGCTTGTCATTCTGCATGACTTTCTTACTGCACCTACCACGGCGAGTGAAACGGTTGTAGTCTCGATCAAACAAGAAGACTCCAACACACAACTGTTTCCTAAATTGGTCTATGACGAAATTGTGGCGTCACCTGGCGGACTGCAGATGTGGTTTCTCGAAAACCGAATACCCACTCTCGGAGAAGTCCGAGGCAAAGCCGTGATGTTTAGTCGGTTTGGCTGCGACGGCGGAGAGAAATGTGCCAATGGAATCCACCCATCACAATGGCCGGACAGCGCCAAGGAAGGGTTTCAATGGGAATGTGAGGGAACCCTGGTCCGAACCCAGGACTGGTGAGTGCACGTGTCTCGTCTCTTCCCGAGCCCAAGTTCTTGACATTGAGGAAATAGGTATGATATCCCGTCATTTCTATCCATACCCGAAAAGACCACGCTATCTTTGGAGCTTCTTATGCCACCCCCTGACTCTCCAACTCCAATCCTGTCGATCTCTTTCACGTCAGCTTCGTCTATACCCTTGGCCTTACCTCCCATAATCGCCCGCGGATTTGGGTGGCCGAAGTGGGGCCTTGGCTTTGAAGGCGTAAACGAACGAATCGAGCAATGGTTGTTAGATCAACTGACCTCGGACAACGCAATTTACCGACGTGAGTCCGTCGATCATGCATGCCTCTAATAGACTCTAATACAGAAGCAGAAGATGCCAATTTTGCGTCGCGTAACGATCCGGGTCCGCGGATTAGAGGATGGCTGTTGATGGATTACTATGATAGCGCAGGTGTCGTTCCTCTACTCGTGGAATGCAATTTCAGAGGGAGAAGGGTGGGGGAAGAGGGGTGGATCTCGCGTAAACTCGGTGGATCCGTTTGGAGGTGATTTAGTCGGTGGATCCCGGGGTGTACAGAATATGATTTGTAAGCGAGTCATGTGGTTTGATATTCATCACGTGATGTGTAGTCTCCCGCGGGACTCGGAGACATTCGAGGATTTGCACTGCAGGTTGAAACGTGTGTCGTGGGACCTGATGGCATGCGGAGAAGGCATAGAGCATGTCCATTGTGGGCACATACGTTCATCTACAACCTCACGCTGACGGATTGAGAAGATCGATTGGCAATGTCCCCGCGCGTTGGCAGCGCGGAAGGGGACGGGTCACCGAGTCAGACCAAACAACAGGGTCCATCTTGGGCAGTTTTGCCTCGTTGCAGCTTCGCGTTTTCATCACTCGGCAATCTTGCCGCAGCCCTCAGCCTTGCACCTCCTGTACGTTTAAATACCAGCCCAACTCGCCAGCTTATGTCCCAATTACACTTTCCTGACGAACCTCCCCCCACACCCCAAGCGGCTTCAAATTCTCATCCCATCGCTGCCGTTTCTCCTGTCCCTGCTAAAAAATCATCCATTCTCAAAGAACAGCTTGAGCTAGTCATGGTCGCTCCTCCCGAGTCACGCGCAGTCGCAGTATACTGTGCCGCCTCCATTGGTCACCAAAAAGCCTTCCAGCAGGCCGCACTGTGTGAGTCGCAGACCGCTCGCTTGATAGACGCTCTTCTCATCACCACTCCATTTCCGTCGCGTGACTCATTCATGTTTCCACACAGCCGTAGCACACGCGCTCGTTGCAGCAAACCGACCCCTCGTGTACGGAGGCGGCAACAGCGGCATCATGGGCGTCGTGTCCGGTGCCGTTGCAAACTTGGAGGGTGGTAAAGTCACGGGAATCATCCCATACGCGATCCTTGCCGCTGGCGGCGAAAAAGACAAAGGCGACGGTAAACCAAAATCCACTGCCATTGCTCAACTATTGGACGAAAAGCGAAGAGGCCGGGTACGTGTCCTGCGAATCGATCTTATGAATGCCTGCAGAACGCTGACCAGTTCTCCATCTTCTTTCCGAATCCATAGGTGGAAACTGTGAGTGCCCTTTCAGTTGTCCTACACGTGTAGACCGCGCCTCCCTGTATCCGCGTTGACGAGTACGTCGTTCGCTAAAAAAAAATCTTCGCGACCCACCAGATCGTCGTCAACTCCATGCATGAACGTAAAGTTGAAATGGCAAAGCGTTCAGGTGCTTTCATCGGCTTACCTGGTGGGTTTGGCACTTTCGAAGAGGTATGCACTGCTCTACTGGGCGTATCTGCTCGCACTGACGCAACGTTTTTCATTCATCAGATCCTCGAAGTCATCACCTGGAACCAACTTAATATCCATAATAAACGTAAGGCGTCCCTTAATATCCCTCCAAGTCCAGCCATCTCACTTTTTCACGTCCGCGCAATCACCCCTTTTTCAAATGAATCACAATAGCTGTTATCCTCGTCAACGTCTATGCGTATTACAACCCGCTCCGCGAGCTTATCCGGAACGGCATTCGGGAAGGGTTCATCCGGCCCGAGAATGAAAAGCTCGTTGTGTTCGTCGATGGGCCAGTCGATCACGCTGCACACGAGACCTTTGATTGGGGCAGTGCAGCGACGGAGGCGATCGATGCGTGGGAGCACGACAAGGTGTCTACCTTGCCGTTCTTCTGGAACAAGGACGAAGACACCAGCGACATGACTCATGTCAATTCTCGCGTCAGTGGCGGGGCCGACACCAGCATCCCGAGCGAGAAAGCCAGGGTGGAGCACATCGAGACGATCCCTGGCTTGAGTACGCTGCCTGGCTTGAAGTTGACACACGGGTGGTTTAAGCGAGTATGGCACGTGCGTGCGCGGTCGGGGAGGGTTTGATTTATCGTTTTAAACGTAGGCGGCCGCGTTGATTGTGGCATTATGAGTACCAGTACGTGTTCGTTAATAGGCTGATACCAAAAGGACATATCTTCATCTTTCTGTTTTCACATGCATCACTATGGAATACAACTATTGGAGTTCTATGCTCTGTACTCATAATCACCCAAAGGATCCTCCGGTCTTCGGACATCAAGCTAAGACTGGGCTGGTGAATTGCCGAAGGATGGAATAATCTTACGGGTGCCGTCCATGAAAGCGTCCACTTCCGCCTCTGTAACCTTGGCCTTTCTCTGCGAGGTCATTAGTATCATGTCTCTAAACAGCACAAGGGATGCGCACATCTTGGAAGTCTTTGACTAACGCCTGGAGCACCTGAATACACCTTGCCTTGAGTTGTCCAGTGAGCAAACGGCCCGCGCGATAATCCTAGTAACCACCCCATCAGTTCAGCAAGACGGCGCACTGCCATAGACTCCAAGCTCACCTCGCCAAGCGTCCTCAACTCTTCGTCGTCGTCCAAAAAGAAACTCAAATACTGGTATGCAACGTCCACCTCCGTGTCCCCGCCATACCTCCTGTGTTCCTCCTCCGTCTCCCGTCCCCCAGAGAACCCGTGTCTATTGATCTTGTTCTTGATTTGGTTCGGGGTATCGCTCATGAATATACTCGAATTGGGATCTGAAGCGCTCATCTTCGTCTGCGGTCCTTGGAGGGCGGGGAAGAAGCGTGAGTAGAAGAGCACCGGTTTGGGGTACTTGAGTTTTTGGGCGACGTCTCGCGTCAGTCGGAAGTAGGGATCCTGGTCGATAGCACATGGAATGAGGCACGGGATGCTGCTCACGTCACCAAAGATTTGGGGGAAGGAGTTGGAGAACGAGGGTGCGGCTTGGATGGAGCAAAAGTGGACCTTGCCGATGTTGTCTCTGATCAAAACGATACATGTTAGCCCCCGATCAAAGCTCTGAAGGTGCGCAGGATCCAAACTTACGAGTCGGTGAAACCGAACGTAGCCTTTGACTGATTGTAGGATATTTGGCGGGCGATCTTGACGACGTTGTGGTAGAACGCGCCGCCGACATACTCGAGGTCGCTGAAGATGAACGTTTTCTTGAGATCGAATCCAATGGCAATAATGTCTTTTGCATTGTTTCGACAGAACTTTCGTACATCCTCTATCTTGAGTTCGTGCCTGAACAAAAATTTCTCGTCGTCTGCGCCAGAGAGATGAGTGTGGCCTGATGCCTGGACGAGACAGGGGCCCACCTGTTAGCTGGATGACCAGTGGAACGTCAAAGACATCTTGCAACCACCTGTTCTGTGGTGAGACCGAGGACGAGACGTCCAAAAGAGACCTACTTAGTAAAAACGAAGGGGGTCATGTGGCCGATATGCATGCTATCGCTACTCGGTCCCCGGCCAGTATACATGAAAAATGGTTTCCCCTGCTCGTACAGATCCAAGATTCGATCAAAGTCCCTACGAAAACGCAATCGGAGCAACAGATCAACATCGCGTTTCAGCTGCCACCCATCAGAATCACAAATAAAAAAGGACGGACCGATGCGAGAAGAACATCCCTCTACGCATGAGCGGATGTGGCTTGCGGCCTGTGAGCTTTTCGAACCGTTCCAGCATCGCAGCATCGACACGGCGTGTCCCAAATTGTTCGATCAGTTTGTCGTAGTCGATCGCGAGCTGTTTGCCGTCCGCCGAAACGGATCCCTGGACGTCCCATGGTGTGACAACCTGCTCGTGCGCGCCAGACGGTTTGATGGCTGGTGTCGTACTATGGACGCTGTCGGCGCCGTCCGGTTGGGGTCTGAAGAGCACGGTTAACCGAATAACCCCGACGTACTGACATGAGCCTCACGAAGAAATGGCCGTTCCATCTAGAGTTGTAGCGAGTAAATTTACTAGGTCCAGTTCCTTTGACGCTGCGTCGGACATGTTGGTGATCGTGCAGAATAACCCTGTAGGACAGACAGCTCGAGTCACGATCATCGCTGGGTCACGTGCCATAATCCAAATACCATTTGGCTCTACCATCTACACAAAGTACACTGGAAAATCTTCATGTACGATGAATGGAACTATCGAGTTAATAATGATATCATGCTGCTGAAGAAAGTCAATTGAGTTGTATGTGTACGTGCATTATTGGGTGGAGAGGGAGGGTTGGGAAATGTCCGTGCGCTACGTTTGCTCCCCGGCCAGAACCCTCAGTACTAGTAAGAACTTTTGCGAGGCGAGCCGTACGCAGGAAACGGAGTGAGCGTCATCGTCGGCAAGCGGTATAGCGAGATCATGGCTTCCTGAACTCGCACAGCACAGTGTAAATAGTGTTGAATGCAGTGTAAATCTCTTCTCGAACCTATGCCATACGGTTAGGCGACACGTAAAGCAAAAAACCAAGTTCAAAGCCTTTTACCTTCGCACCAGTTAGAACTATCTTCCCAGACACAAAGATCAATAGTACGACCTTCGGTTTCAGCATCCGGTAGATGAGGCCAGGGAAGAGCTGCTCTAATGATGAACGGCCGTCCAAGCTAACAAGGAGAATGGTACTCACCTCGGGCTCGTAGCTGCTGAATTGGCCGTGGCTGTACGCAAGACCCTCTAATCTTATCGGGAACTTGACGTCACAGCTACCGACGATGTTCTGGATCTTGAACTCGGCAAACTTGGCGTCAAAGCCAAGCTTCTGTACAATACGAGCATATTTGCGCGACGCCAGCCTCGAGTCATCTTCGCTCTTCGCGCCCGTGACAACCATCTTACCCGATGCAAAGATGAGGGCGGTGGTCTTGGGTTCGCGAATACGCATGATAACTGCGGCAAAACGCTAATGTGCAAAAGCGCATTGGCGTGCACAAATATGCGAATTTAATTTGTGATACCAACCTTGGGATTATACTCTGCATTGCGCGCATGCAGTGCAATCGTCTTCAGGTCCAACCGACAATCGAGGTTGACAGTGGCGACGATGTTTTGAAGCGTGGGAACGATGCCCTCCACAGCGGTGATGTGTTGCTGCTCGAGTGTCAATGGAGCGGGGGTGGCTGGGGCAGGAGACGTCGAAGGACCGGCAACTGTAGAGCAAGGAGTGCCCTTGCTCGTTGTGGTAGTTGCATTCGCTTGTGACGCAGACACGACAGGCGCTGATGATGCTGGCGGTGGAGTATGGGACTGCGACAACGGCGATGGCCCTGGCAGCGCGAGACCCGAGGGTCCTGGTAGACTGAGTGAACTGGGGCCAGGTAGGGCGAGCCCGTTTGATGCCTGCGGTGCCTGCTGGGGCTGATAGGGAGCGGCCGCCCTTCCAAAGGTGACTTGACGAGCGGGAAGTGCGAAAGACATTTCTCGAAAATTGACGTGGTGGTCGGATTAAAAGATAGCGTGGGAAACCAAGCGTAAGGGAAGAGTGGTCGGGCAAGCACACTCTTTATATACTGCTTCATATTCAAACTCCGCTCATGATTACGATCAGAACCCTATTGTCATCGCTTTCTTGTTTGCTTCCACCATCTCCAATCGCATGGTCCGTGCGGTCGTCCTTCATTCCTGCCCTTACTTTTGTCTTGCATCCTTGCGTTCCGCTGCTAGAGATTGCCAGACAGTCTGCCATGTTCGTCGATGTATGACAAGAATGTGTCGTCCTGGGATGGCGGGCTAGTTGTGCTGCGGATCGAATGTTCTAGAAAGATGCCAAATATATCCTTGTGTTCTCACGCCCCTACATCCCTGATTTCCTCATCCATAAACAAAGCAAAGGGTCAACATTCGGTAAATTATCATACATTTACAAGACAAGAAAGTGTACAGATATATCCACTATTCATAAACTTGAGTTTCTGAACGCTCTTTGAAAGGAGACGTGCAAGAAAGAGGCAAGAAAGCATTCGCAAGAAAGACACTTATCCCCAGAAACCTTCATCCCGGGTCGTGAGCAGTAGCATACTCACCGCCCAAGCAACGGACCACGCTCCTCGTCTTCTAGAAGGACAACACCGTATGTGAACCTCCTGTACAGCCCCCAGATACCCTTGACCACGCAGAATGCGCTCAAGACGGCGAAGACGAGGGAAGCCCAGTGCACAAATGGTTCTTCCTGGTGAGCGAAGATACCGAACAGGGACCACATGATGGCGATAGATGCAGGCAAGTCACCCTCAACGGAGGTGAAAGCGTATGCTCCAGCAGTGCCTTCGAGAAAGAAGCTGCATGACAACACCACAGGAATGAGCTATGGCTGGATACCCGCAGGAGGCAGGAGACTTACAGAGCGAGGAACACGAAAACCTTAGTCCAGACACCGGCGGGCTCGGTGAACGCGTTGACACCAAACGCCTCGAAGGCAGAGAGAATTACTAAAACGGTGGTCCATCCGTGCCAGAGCGAGAAAGGAAGGTGTACAAATATTTCGTCGCCCGTGCTCGACGGCGCATGCTGCTTCTTGACAATGTAGTAGATATGCTGACCAGGCGGATTAGCAACTTGTAAGGTAGCCGAAGGGCGTATAACGTCTAAAACGCCACCGCCTCGTCCGAAATGAAGAATGGAAGGTGGAAAGTATGCAAGTAGGCAAGAAACGCACCGTTACAGTGCTACTGACGAACAGTGCGAAAATAAACGCCACGACGTAGTGGTGCGACGCCCAGAAGTTGACGTAAATTGCATTAAGGATGCCGAGTAAAGCGAACCGCCAAGAGATGCCGTCGATGATGACTTTCTTTCCAGCTGCAGTGAATTGGTACACAATGGTTCCGAGCAGGAGCAGGTGAATGAGGGTCCTGTTCTACGAGTAAATAGATAACAACGAAAAAGGGGTGAACAGACACACCAGATCAAGAACGCCCAAGGAGCAGGAGTGATATATGTTTCTTTGCCAGAGTAGTAGATGTCATGAGGAGCTGCAATGGTGTAGATGTTGGAGCCGAGGAAGGCGAAGTACACCACAATGTTAAGGAGCTGACAGAGTATGCAATTAGACTATAGGATGGAATGGTCATGAGACGGACCTTGAGCAAAATGTCGTCCGTCCAGGAGCCCTCAGCCATGGTGAACGCAGTTGTGAATTGTGGTAGTTGACGAGGAAGGTGGGCGTAATGGAATAAGAGGAGTAACAGGGGGTAACCGCCTCATATTCGCTTATGTAGCTGCATGCTCCGCCCATTTTACCAAATCGAGTATCCACATCGGCTCAGCTGATACACACGTTCGCCGCTACTGCGCCAGTCCGACATCACGAGGCGTGAACTTGCTGCTAAACCTCTTGCGAACGTCTATACCAAAAGGGAGCGTGAGCCTACATACTCGGAAAGCATCGTTTTCCGTCCTGTTAGAAAGCGGCCAAGCTGATGACTTTAGAAGCCCGGACCATCATTGACATGGACATCTCTTCGGTTATGTGCACGAAATTCATGCCCAATCTCGCCTCCGGTGCATGTTTAGTGGTCGGTCTCTCTGGTCAAATCGTCTACAACGAACGGGGTCAAACCAGCCGAACTCAATAGTTATCCTGAGCCTGTTATATACGAGATCATGCAACTATCCTTCAGGTAACGCTCAATGAACATCATGAAGAGATGCATAAATGATCTAGTCACACACCGAGCGGGAAACATGCTATATGTAGGAGGGTATTACATTACTGAAACACATAAAGGCACCCAGACACGTGCACACATCTAGACACCGGCGACGATCCTACGAAAAGTGCCAACAATCAATCTTCAATCCAAAGAGGACAGTCAAGGACTTACTCCTCAGCCTTGTTCAGTGCGGTCACCATGCTCACGACCTCCTTCCTCCTGTTGACCACGAACTCGCTTTCCTTCATCAGTTCGTCCAGAACGTCGGGTTTGTAAAGTTCTTGCAATAACTCGCGTTGGAGATTCTCCTTGGAATGGTTTACTAGTGTGAGGACAATCGCCTTCGGGACCATATCGATCATTTCCCTCTTTACAATGTTGAAATAAGAGTGGATGAGGAGCTCTACGGTTGTGGATCGTATGAGTATGTTTAAGCTTAAAGTAGGCTCAGTAACTTACTGATAACCTCGGTCTCCATGGTCTCCCGCTCGCTTAGCGCCGACTGAGGTCTGATAATTGGAGGTGGCTACAGGATTAATATATGTTAAGAGTCGAATATTCCGTCGTCTCAGATGGTGCTTACCGACTCCATGACGGGACCCCCTTTTTTCTGTTGGCCTTTCCTTGCTGTGGAAAAGAACGAACCGAAGAAGCTCGCCTCATCTTTCTTGGGGTCGACATCGAGATCACGACCGCCATTGATTTGTCCTGGTGCCAGCTTACCACTCTTTGGATCGGGTGCGGCTGGAGGAGGCTTATTAGCATTGAGACGATCCTGCACTATGCTCATGGCCTGGCCGAGTGAAGTGGTTTAGCGATAAGTAAATGAGTCTGCTGAACACAGCTTACCTTGTGACCACCAAGGAAGTCGGGATGAGTTGTGTTGACGTAGCATGCTTGCATGCTATAGCAAAGTTGTAACTACGTTCGAACTCTCTGAGAATTGTAGAATTGTACGTACGCGACCATATCAGTCACAAGTTTGGTCGTTGGAGTCATGGCATTCTTGAAAAAGTTCACAACAACTGAATTGAAACGCTCTCTTAGAGCGGGGAAGCGCCGGAATGCTTGCTATAGATCAAGATACGATCAGCCTGTCTTACGTCCAAAGGAAGGACATACAATCTTTTGGAGTAGCTGTCCAAGGATTCGGATGAGCTCGTCGTATACCAGTTGACAACATTTCAAGCCAGGTTCTTCCAGCCGTTTGATTTGCTGCTTGACGATGACTTCGAAGGCTTGGGTACCAACAAACAATGATGGTGTTGATCCCTACGCGCTAGTTAGATGCCAGATAACCAAGTGTCTGTGGCGGCCACTTACGGAGGAGTTGTACAGAATCGTCCTGATATCACCATCCTTTACTTGATCGAAAGGATCGATGCTCTTTACACCGGTGTTGAACAACTCGTGGAATACGAAGCTGATACGCGCGCCACCACTGAGTTCATTCAAAGACAGATCGTTCGTGTTACCATCAATCACAGTGCGGAATTCGTTCGTGAATTCGGTGATCACGGCAAGAACAACGTTGCCTCCTGAACCATCGCCCAATGGCCCACCAAGGCTCGCAAGTTCGGCGTTGTACTTTTGAAGCTGCTGCGTGATACGTGCTTTGATGTCAGGAAGGGTGTTGCGAATGTGTTGCATGAGGATCTGAACAATGCGTCAATTTGTGGTATAATGAAAAGAACAACTGTAAACGAGCCATGTTGAGTTTGCGGGCAAGGAAGGGGGTTCCGCAATATTGAGATTTACCCTTGTAAGAAGGATGCATCTCAAAGAAATTGCGTTCCGCTTCCAGAGCAGCAGTGATCGACTTGGATGAATCAATATCCCGTTGTCCGCGGTTCACAACTGGTACATAACCCAGCCTAAGTGGAATGACGCGGCCGGCAAGAATGTCGACGACATCTGTCCCTTGGTCCCTGGACATTGGCGGTGAGCTTGCTGGCGTTGAGAGTAAGCGAAACAACACACATCAAGTCAACCTTGGTAAGAACACCAATCGTACGAGTTCCCTCGGGATCAACCTCACGAGCCAACTTGAGACCATCCGAGTTTGCCAAGTCAGTGTTGGCCGCGGTGACAGCAAGGATGATACAAGCGGGTCGCGATATGAACTTTAAAAGCATGTCTCTAATTTGTTTTTCGATATCTTTTGGTTGGTCTCCGACGGGTACTTTTGTTAGACCCGGCAAGTCGACGAGGGTAAGTGTCAGAACGTTGGGCGAGAATATGCGCAAATTGATGGGTTGTGGAGATATACCAGCATTACGACCTGTCTTTGCCTCTGTGTCACGGATGATCTCTGCGCGAATTTTGCCGAAATCGTAGAATTTCTCGCCAGGCAGATGCAAGAATTCTCCCCACTCTGCTTCGTTGGCATGCTGGTCTGAGCCTGCAAGTTGGGCTTCGGAAACTCGTGAGATCAGAAAAGATTAAGTTTCATCCGTAACGTACAAGAGAGACCGTTGGGTTGTGGTGGAATGGCAGGACGGTGGATAAGCTGCAGCACGAGTGGTCGCCGTGTCACAATACCGGTACCACGAGGCAAAAAGTCTCGTCCAACGATGTTCTTGAAGGGGTGAAAATTATGAGTGATATGACTGCAGTGCAGTAGGTGGCACCGCATACCTCGAGCACACTACTCTTTCCGCTACTTTGGCTGCCTAGCACGCAGATTTGCGGAAGGTCTATTTGGGATCCTGACGATCCAACTGTGCTGAACACATCTTGAAGTTTGTTCACGACGGATACGATTTCTTGACCAAAACCCGTGGACATGGTGGGCTGCGTCGACGATGATATGGAAGTAGAAAGACAAGGTCCTGCTCGTCTGCGCGTCGCTGCGCCAAACACTGCGTAACACAGCCACACTGAGAATGTCCACCAAGTCGCTTTCTGGGGTACTTGTCACAGGGATGAGATACCCGAGTCGCCGGCGAATTCGAAGCCTGGGTGGGGCGTTTCTTCTTCCGCAGCCATGTCCAAAGAATATTACCCCAACGCCATTTGATCCTCGACGAGCTCGTCAACGACAAGCGTAGTACAAGTCACCTCGCCTTCACTTGCAAAGGCATTACCGAACCATCTATGGGTACTTAACGACCCCTTGGAACCCTTCATCTCTCTTCTACCCCAGGAATTGGCTCTTGATGTACGTTCAGAAGAGCTGGGTGTTCGTCAGCATCTAATGTTTAATTTGCTACAGGAAGGCTCTGTCTTCCAATCTGGCCAGCTCACAGTCTCAAACATACCCGCAGAGAAATGGGCAACGTTCGACAGTTACACTCGGCGTGCTCGGTGTCTGTATGCAAAGACTGTCACCATGAGCCCACACCGCGTGCACTCTGTCATTTACAAGCAACTCATCGATCTTCATCCAAATGCGGAGCTCTTCCCGAACCTTACCACCTTGGCAATTCAAGCAAGAAGTGTTCCGCACCCACAGGATGCATCCCTCTTCTCTTCGTTCTGTCACCTTAAGTTGGGAAAACAGAGCTCCAGATATCGAAACCGTTCGGTCATGAATCGGCTGTTGCTGGATGTCCCCGATATCGAACAGATCCATTTCGAGGGGAATCACTACACTGCCTTACTCCACTTCCTTTCCAACTACTTCAAAAACTGACGATCAAACCCAGCCCCCTCGACCCAAACGTCCTGCAAAAATCCTCTCATGCACTCTGCATCAGCCGTAGGAGAGCTGGATTTATGCTTTGTACGCTGGCCAGATCTTCGTCTTCAGCCAATATCCCCGGTCTTCCCCTCGCTAATAAAATTGACGATGGATGAATTTCCATCCCACGCTATCGAGTCTGTCCGACTTCTCGCAAGTACCGGGGGGTATTCAGAACGTTCAAATTACAACAACCTCTGTTGTGTCATGATCAAGCCAATCTCGAGTCGTTTTTCATCGCCGTTCGCACGTTGGCTAACGCGGGAGTTTGCACTCTCCAGTTTGCAGGATCTCACACGCGAGGTGCAAGATATGATTGATCCCTCAAAATGGACGGCTCTGAAACCCTTCAGGATCTCATCTCGTCGAGCAAGTGCGTCGTGGTCCTGGACGGCTGGAAACGCCTTATTTGGGTAACTGTATAAGTAAAACTGAGATACTGAATGGACTAAGATCCTCTTATCGTGCGTATGTTCTTGAATCGCTGTATTGGACTGTCATCTTATTATTGTGCAGCGATGTTAATCTAGTAATGGCCTTGAATACAATCTCCTGCCGTTTTATCTAATCAGCTGAGTAGCCCAGGGTGAAGCTGCTGACGTCCGTCCCAGCCAGTTCTCACCAAGGCAGACAATACATACCGGTGGCGATAGTCAATGAACCGCGTGGCTGATCTGTAATGTTTCTTATCTGTGAACTGATTTTTGTACTCCTCAGCTAAGAAATGGCGCGTTGCTGGCGTTGTAGGGTAATCCCGTTTGTATGTAAGATTCACTATTCTAGCAAGCCTTGCTTTCGCAGGTCAACGGTGATCATACGACGGGGTCGTCCATTCATGTTGAATATCCACGAGGACTGCTCATTAGGGGAACTCGCCGAGACACCGCTGTCTAAAGCGAAGTTATTCTGTGATGTCATGAACAGGTACGTTAACCACTCTTGTTAGCATGTCTCTGCGTTTGTCCCTGAAATGCTTCAAATCCGACAGCACCTACTTTCGTATATGGTGAACCCTACGCTGATAATGGTCATTGTGCAGGGACTGCTTGTCAGCACTAACATCAAGCAGGCAAGCAATATCGCCTCCGTATAATCGCGGCTTCGTGCTACCCATCGCTCAATTTCAGCACCGAAGGACATATGATCACGATGCCAAAACTAACTGGTGTCATCGAAAACTCCTTAAGTCCAGATACACCTTCCTGGTTTCAACCGATCCAAGTTTATACATTGGTAAGTAATTACCGAGCTCACTCAGCCTGGCGGATGCTTTCACAGTTACAAGGAGCTTTACGCCTGGTTCGAAAGGTATGCTGCTGAGAATGCAAGTCGATCTGGGCTTCGAAATCGCTGATCCCACCATTGATTGGTGGATTCGTTGCTGTTATGACGGAAGCCCCTTCTGAGGTAGCCATTGAGGAAAAGCAAGTTGGCCCGAGTGAATTATGCAAGTGAGGTAACATGTCTGAATCGACGTCAGACGTGTGTTCGATGCCAGATATCCGAATTTCACCTCTCGCAAACAAGTCGAGTCCAAAGTTTGGCGACAGTATTGTAGATGTATAGCCGCAACGATTACACTTGTGTATGCTACTGGGACCAGACTCAAGTGAAGAGGTTAGACCGATTTTCAACTTGCAAACATATGATCATTATGGTAAGGTACACACATGATCCCCTCTTCACGGTGTCTTACTTCTCTGTTCTATTCGAAAGATGCGAAGACCACCATATCAGCCGACGTTGATACAAAAGATGTCATTGTGGCTGGGAGACGCGTCGATCATCTTGGTACCTATTACCGATCATAAGATACGTACACATAATAAGTGCCACCTTCAGGGACCAGCTGGAATGCCTGACTGAAGCTGAGGGGGTTGTCGCCACCGTCGACCTGTTTCACGTAAGGTAGAAAAAATAGATATGTGGGCCAACCAACATACCTTCAAAAAGCCAGCTACGCTGACGATGAGAGCCCCGGGATGTATAGAGGGCTGGGCGTTGACATTCGTCAAAACGTGCTCGAGCGAGCGAAAAGGCAAATTCTGTAGAATGATCAATACGAATGAAAGACCTAAAGACAAATAGTTACGGCAAATTTCTCGGAGATGGCATCTCTCCCTGAAACTTGGGTTCCATTGAATGTGAGCATTGAGGTGGGACGCTGCAGAGCTCATTCAGATCAGTCGAGATCAGTTCTGCTCGTTCGATGAACGTACATATAGGGCAGCCAGTTGGGATCGATCGGTGTCGAATGTCCGGTAGTAAAAGTCTGTGAATTGCGTTGCAAGGTCCATCGGAACGACTGATGAGAGAGAACGTTGATATAAGGTTGTGGTGGACTCGGAAGAAAGAGTGGAGTACCCAATTCGGACAAACAAGTATCGTGACACTACATACCCATCTTCGTTCACGCTCCTGGCAACCCCGTATGGCTGGTTTCCCGACAGTAATCTCGCTGGCAAGTCCACCAATGACGGACCATCATGCCCGTCCAACGATACGCAGAAAGAGCTCTGCGCAAAACTTGCTCTCCTCCTTCAAGCCTCCAGTTAGCGGTCCAACTCCTGGAGGTAGCATCTCCTCCGCAAGTGGCGCAATGTACGTTGCAGCGGTACAAACCCCGACCACGACCGCCACCCCAGGAAGAGAGTGGGACGGGCAGTCCGTGCACTCTGACTCGTTGCCGTCGACAGCCACTTTGGTTGCAAACGGCACACCCACCATCGCCCAAGGGACCTCCGTCGAATATCTCCGGGACCTTGTTCAGAAACGAATCGTCACCCTGACCTACATGCGCAACGTACACGAAGGGTGCGTCACTCTGGCTTTGATCGTGCGTTTGGCGCTGAGTTCGTGGCTCAGCCGGAGTCATTGGTTCCACACGGTCATGATGTCTCGCAACGAACTTGATAGGGTATTCAACAATACCGCTATGAAGAAACGGTGTGTACACAGTCACTTATCTGTAGGTTTCCTGGACGTCGCTCGCTCACTGTCGCAGGACAAATCGCTTTGCTGTACTGGCAATGTCTCTTTCCAACCTGCTAGACATACCCCAAGCGCAGGACTACCTTCGCGGGCTGCTCAACACTATGAACGAATATGACCAAGCCAAAGAAGAGCCAGATAAACTAAAATATGTACAGGACATCCACCATCTTTTCCAGTGTTATCTGACCTCGCACTGCAGCGTTTATTCCGACCCAAAGCGACCAAACGACAAGCTGCAGGTGGTTTCACCGACTATACCGCACCGTACTCTGATGGGTCGGAAACCTCTTACCTTGTCTCACCTCATATAGTTCGTTAGATCCTACTGTACATGACTTCCGCTGATAGATTTCTGACAGCCCTTTTCTTTGGATTACCATCAAACTTTGCTCTCTCTTCTTGACGTGCTTTCTGAGGTGTACAATAAGATCTCCCGTATTCTTGGTCCCTCTGCGTTTTCACATTCTGGCCAACACATGATGGGGCCTTTGGGACTACTTGCCCCGCATCCGGGAGTGTCATATTTATTCTCAGGTCAAGATGTGACTCCAAGGCCCTTGGAAGAGAGTGACAGCAGTTTGTGGGGCATTGCAAATGCTCAGGTTCCAGGTCAGACCCATGGAACCGGCCTAGGGAGCCCGCCTCCAAGCTGGACAGCGAGCCTGGGCGATACGTTACTCAAAGTAGATGCAAAATTCAAGGTGAGTTTGACGACCGCTTTCTTTCTGACTGATGATGATGCCCTACAGAAAATAACGTCCACCCTATTGAAAGAACTCGATGCGGTCGCGCGCAACGGCATCAAGGATGAGTTGGCTTCCCTTGATCCACTGCTTCGTGGAGTTGCTGCGACAGAAGACGCGCGAGAACAATATGATTTCGAGGGGAACGTATGAACACTTTATGTACTCTTGTCGTGGCATTGTACTATTACTGCATCTTATTTTATTCTGGGTTCTGTGCGGTTCAAGTGGTGTGGTTTCGGGTTGTGTGGTCCTACGTCGGGTCACGGTGTCACACACGGTGCGCGTCTGTCTCTACATCCAGGTACTATGCCCACGAACATTGTACAAGTACTCCTCGCGCAGGATATACCAGACCCAATTGACTTCTCCGCAACTGACTTGCGTCAACTGGACGCCAGCTGCCGATGTACAATATGTGGGGAATTCTTCGACGCACCCATATCACTTGCATGTGGCCATTGCTTTTGTTCATTGGTGCGTGATGACACAAGTCGTTTTTTGTATGAGAGGCTGAGAGATGCTCCTCTAGTGCATACGAGAACACATCATGAGAGAACCAGAATGTCCAAGTTGTCGGAAATCTGTTACAGAAGCACATTTCAGGGTAAACCCAACTCTTGAAGAGATGGTCTCCGCTTGGAAAGTAGCACGGTACGAATTCGTCTTTCCCTTCGCTGTCGCTTGCTTTCGACGAGCGTTCATAGATCGACTGTTCTCCGTCTTTCTCGAGAGGAACGACCAAAAGCAAATTCCGGACAAAATGCTAACAATGACAAAACTCCGCGTCGAACGCGGATGCCTGCCCAGAATGGGCGGAAACGCAGACACATCGAAGTTTCTCAGAGTTCGGACTCTGACGTCGTGTGCGTAGCAGGGCCTTCGAATCTAAACGATTCGAGTGAGATTGCGCACTCGTCGCCACTCCAGGAAAAGAATGCGAGGAAGGCTTCTCGGCGGTGGACAAGTATGGAACCATCATCAGATCCAAGTGAGGAGGAACTCCGACGTGCGTGTCTCCCTTGTCAGCTCCCCGTTTCATCATTCATCATTATCCAGCCAATTCGCTAGTACGATGTCCTATATGCCGTGCCCTCGTAGAATTTCAAGTGATCAATTCTCATATGGATGGAGCAGACTGTGGTCAGGAACCTTCTAAACCCAACCGCTCATCGGAACCAGACGCAAAAACTAAGTGGTCAAAGTTACTCGGTAACAAACCGAAGAAGGGCAAAAATAAGGATGACAGGTGACTTCCGGTCCTTGTTCACCACACCCGAGCTCATTTCTGGCTCTGACATAAAGCAATGATTTAGATGACACAATGGAACGGCTACCGAAGGCCTCATATGACGTCCTGAGGGACAAGGCCCTAAAAGAGCTCTTATCCTCCCAACAATTGCCCATCAGCGGCGATCGAAATGCACGGATTGCGAGACACCGAAGGTAACCCCTGCTTCCCACCACTTTTTCGTACTCAAGCCTCTAGTTAGATGGGTTATGATGTACAATGCAAATCTTGACAAGACTACGTGTCGTAAGACCCTATCAGAGTTACGCGACGAGTTAAAAGCCTGGGAGGAGGGCCAGAAGGGATCCAAATATACAGTTGATGACCCACTTGCCTATGAAGTAAGTTCGGTATTTGTATTGTAGTCTTGGCTGATGGGCAAACCGTTCAGGCCTCAAAGAAAGATGAATTCAGTAAACTTGTTGAGTCAGCGCGTCCGAGGACATCTAATCGTTCAGCGTCAGGCGGTGACCTTTGGAAAGGAGTAACCGAGAACAGTCACGAAGAACGTCTCTAGTCTATTATTAATTGATTCCCCGGGCATGTTGTGTCATAACGCCGTCGTTTTGAGTAGTGAACACGATCAGGTGCGAGTTATCCACCAGCAACGAGCGAAATTTTGATTTCAGATTTGGCGATGTCTACTGGATCATCTCGACTCCCCGAGTTTGAGTAGAACTGCCAATATTCCTTCAGCAGCGTAATTTCACCACTGTTCCCTGACGTCAATATGTCTGAATCTGCGGGTATTAACTGGGGACCTCTCACAGCATGTCATTTTGGCTGTCAAAGGCACTACCTGCCCCCCTCGATTTGCATTGTCTGACCTCGCTTGGCTGCGCTGCCACGTAATCCATTGACCGAGTCGCACTTCACTGGAGCGAGTGGACACTTGTTTTGTCCCCTTCGGATACTACCACGACGCTTTGGTGAATAGCGAAAGTAATATATAATCCACTGTTGGATTAGAATGACAGTAATCTCAAACCACCCTATGATATGAGCAGGATCTCACAAACTCTTTCAGTGAGTACTACCTCGTGGTCGAATATGTCTCGAGTCCTCCCTGATCTACTCAGCTCCTTAGTAATTTAAGTTCGATTTCGGCCGGGCAAGATACCGCATTGGTTGGTTGTTGGTTGGTATATGACACGTGGGTTAGCTCATCTCGTTTCAAAATTTCCAGGATGACAAAGAAGGGGCCATCACTGAACAATTCCTTCCTCGAAGACAAGATGCTGTGTTTGGTGATCAGTTTATTTTCCAAACAACCGCGTTACGACAACGTATCAGTGCAAAGCTGGTGCTCCTTGCACCATTGCCATGTGATGTGCCGCCGTTTGCAAAATCAGTGATGTATTTGTCTAGCCTGTCAGGTCCGATTAGTGCCACTGTGGTGAGTTGACAGCCATCCTGCGATCCTGCCGGAACGATCGATTGTTGATATGGGGAATTTTCTATTTCAAGTATCGACTTCCCGGTGCTGAGACACATTTTTTTCGTCTCTACATTTTTGCACGTCAGACTGACGTGAAAGTGACGCTGCCATCTCTATTCCAAGGCGTTGTCAATATCAGGAACCACGACGGCACTTGTCAAAGCAGAGAGGCCCGTTACTGCCGTGCCTTTCGCGACCGCATGCAAGGCGGGTTTATAAGGCTGGATTCTTGTGTGCTGGAGAACGATGACGAAGTGTATATCCATGCGGAGGGCAGTATCGAACTGCGTCTGATGACATTCCGGAGGAATGATGGCAGTGAGAACGTTGGCTCTCGCGTGGGTCGCCATGTGCGACGGATCTTCGGTACCACATAATTGTAATTTTCTCTTGTACGCCGCTGGCCCGCTTACCGTTGCTTGCTTAACTAGTGTTTGTTCAATCTTTTGAGTGCAGCGTTTGAATAGGTACAGTACAATAGTGTCGGCATGGTCACCGGGACTCAACTGAGTTATTGTCTGAGCTTGCAGGCCCCAGCAATCGCCGAAACGCCGAACAACAAATCTAACTGGCAGTAAACGGCGTGTTCTTTTACATAGCTCCGCGACAAAACAAATCTCGCTTCGAAAGCGCTCAAGTCGCCGGTCGAACTCCTTTTTGTTCTGCACCACATGGAAAATACAACACCTGCCTTTTCGGGTACAAGGGGGATGGGAAACACATTCCCGCTGTTCGCTTATAAAGAAACCACATATGACCCCATGCTACGCTGCCACTCTGTCTCGACACGATCTCGAAGGTATATTCCGCGTTCTCTTATCCTGTTGCTCCTTCCCTCCATTCCGCTCGCTTCCTGGAGGGAGCCATGGCAAGCTGTTGCTCCGCCGTGGAGGTCAGTCGTATTCTGCACGTGCTGTGCGTTCTCGTTCTGAAGTAATCGACAGAGCACATCCTCGAACGACGCGCTTGGCACGTTGGTAAGCACCTTTGCGTCTGTGTGCACTGTGTGCTTTGCTTGACCGACCGCTGTCTCATAGCATGTCGCACCCCATGGCACGCATAAGATTCACTATCACGCAACCAGGGACTGGGATTTCATCCTGGAGACGCAACAACCCATAGATATGTCTTTGGTTATACCACACTACCGCGCTAGACAGCAGCCAGTGGATCACCGTTTGAACATGTTCGTTGCTGCTGCTTCCGCACCTGTGAAACTAAAAGTTGTGAGTTCCCCCCCCTGATCTTCACTGCCTTTAGCGGCGGTCTCATGGTTCATGGTGGATGATGACCAGTGTCGACCGGTACCCCGATGCAAATTCTATCTGGAGGTCCAAGCAAACAAATCTGACGTCACTGTATGGCTCCCCTCCGACTTCAAAGGCCACATTCATCACTCTGGCCGGGCATCGTACTCCGCGGGCTTTGT
Source organism: Porphyrellus cyaneotinctus (assembly GCA_038091315.1). Lineage (NCBI taxonomy): Eukaryota > Fungi > Basidiomycota > Agaricomycetes > Boletales > Boletaceae > Porphyrellus > Porphyrellus cyaneotinctus. Next base: position 7,283 of record JBBPOF010000261.1, on the reverse strand, counting down.
AAACCGCATCATGGAAAATGTCTGTTTCAACCAAGATACCCTTGACGAGTGGGATACCGATGAGGTAGTCATCCAAACCAAGGGTACTGTGACGTTCCGCATGTGGGATGTACGTGCTAATGCACCCGAGAACCTACGCAAGGAGACACTGAAACGAATGTTTGGTGTTTCGAGGAAACCCGAGGAAACACATCGGGGCATCAACTGGGATTTTTTACTGGACGACTAGATCTCGATTTTTCTTCCACTTCGTTCGACATACCCTCATTTTCAGTTACTTTAGTAAGAGCAGTGAGAGACACAGGATATCTATTTATTACCCAACCGTCGACTTCACTCATCAGTTCTGTTTAGCCATCCTGAATATGTAGCCATCTTTTTAGCCTACACTCACATATGTATATGTTGTAGTTTTGCTTTCTCCTCGCAAATGCTGTAGCCCTAGTCATTCACTCGACTGAAGCACCCGCTTGAGACAGTTGACTGCAACATGTTACGGCCATTGGTGAAAACGTCATTGTCAACATGCCAGAAGTAAGGTTAATCGAAGAAATATTACCTTGCTTGACAAGGTCGCTATCACCATCGCCCCTATACAGTACACTTGCTCGTAATGCATACCAGTCGCGCAGGCCATTTACCTATGCAAAATGAGATGTATGCACAACCAGATTCAGATGTGTGACATGGTGTGACACCATTGTGACAAATGTTCCTGGACCCGTAGGGGACAGGTTTTACCTGGAAAAATATCGTGGGAATGACAAGGTCTCGATGCTACTTATAAGGTATGGGGGTTCTTGGTGTTGCCGATTATGGTGTAGCAATTGGGGTTTTTCACCAGTATGGCAGAGGGTTGTGTTTGGATTCCATTTTAGCCTATCATGGAGTACAGATTGATGGGTTGAATTTTCAGTGCTGTGTTGAGGTGAATCTGGGTCATTGTGAGTCATGGGTTGCATTCACTCTTCCACACCACCACTTTCTCCACATGGCTTCACCTGCCGAAATAATTCCACTTGTTGTGGAGGATGTGATGGGTTGTGAATTGGATGTGCTGGACGGGCGTGTGACAGTGGAACAGTTGCACGGTAATTTCAAATTTGTGGGTATTGTTGGTTCACAATCTGCTGATGGTACTTGTTGTCACTCACAGGAGAGTTGTTTACTTGTTTGATTTTGTGATGTTGCACAGTATTTGGCAGCATCGTCTATGATCACTGTACTGGAGATGCAAACTATTGCATCTGCACATTCCATGCCATTTTCTATATGCATGTTGAAGGCTACCTTGTGTGCTTTGTTGAGTGAACATCAGTGCACTGACTGTATGGATAATCTCATCATGCACTTTCATGCTTTGGCTTGTGCTCACAGATCAACAGTTCAGCAGGGGGTGTGGAATGTCCATGTCCAGGATCAATCTTTCCTTGGACTTCTTGATGGGTGATTGGAGGTGTCAATGAAGACACTGTCACACTATCAATTGGTGGGCTGTGTGTCCATTGGTGATTGCTCACAATTTTCATCATTATATGTATGGTCGTTGAATGACATCCCTCATTTGCAGTTTGCTCTTGATGAATGGCAGATTATAGGGAATGCACATTAACTTGTTTTCGATGAGCATCACAATGACAGGGACTATCATTGGATTTTAAACTGTCATTCCTGCATTGCAGCATGTTGTTTTCTTTTTGAGTTTGTATGTTGTCCTATTCCTTCTTCTCTGTTGGCAGCAGTGCCTGTGATCTCCATCCCTTCGATGGCATTTGAACATGTTTTCCCATTTTTCCCTTCACAGCAGTTCTGCACATGTATGGCTCACTGCCAATGGACACTGCACAGCAGTGTGCATATGGATTGGTACCATTGGATACACAGGAAGTGTCGACATGCAAGTGCATTGCTGCTGTGGTGTGCAGCAACATCAAAGAGCTGGTGAACTGGCAAGTTGGTGAAAAAGAGGCAACCACATGGTCAAACACCAGTGGAAATGCAATGAGGCCCTGCGCTGAGCATGAGCTATGAAAATGTCAGAGGAGCATGCAAGGCACTCAACATAAGGGAGTCAGCTCGTCTTTGCTGGACAAGCTGGCAGATGAGGGGTCATGCCAGCTGCATCGCCACCTAACTCATTCCTACATGACTTGGACTCCCAATTAGACCACAGTCAATTCATTCACTGCAAATCAGCTACTGAAAAACTCTTGTATGATATATAGCTCTACCTCCCCTATCACGACCTACTACTTATTGTGATTCTATATAACTAGCTTGTATTGTGTTGTGCAAATCCTATTGTTCACATGTTACTAAAAGTATACAGACATTATTGTGGAGTCCAGGGGTGCCTGAAGGGCTTTCCTATGACATTTACTGTGACTACAACTTCCAAAAGCTATCTAACTTTGTTGGAGGACAGCAACCATCCATTAGCATAGATATGAGCAAACCAAGCTCAGCCTCATCAGCATGGACAAGGCATGATAAGTATACATCTGAGATGTCCATTTGCAATATCATCATAGTATATAGGTTAACCTGTACCAGGGGATTTTAATAATAAGTCATTATCCCTGGCCCTCACAAGAGCTCTGTCTTTGTCTGATTCCAGGTTCCCTCACACACTTCATTTCCTATGAAAGGTTATGAGCCCAAGCTCTGACCTGGAACAGATCTTATCATTGTCATATATCATTGCCATTATTATTCACCATTGTTACAATTCTTCCCTCATTCACCCCATCTGTGTTACCCCTATCTGCCCCAACCCCTATAGATGCTGACAACATGCCTTTTCATTTTCCAGACTTCATTCAGTTTCCATTGTTTCCTCTTTAGACAGTGCATGGATCCAAACCCTCAGCCCATTCCCCATTATGTCAATGTCCATTCCTTGTTTGTCTAGGTCCATCCCAAAAGTGGTATGGTCCATTCCTTTTCGGTCATGGTGACATAACCTTATTTCCTTTCTGACTTTTGGAGTTGCATCCATTTCCTTTTTGTTGATTCTCATTTCATCATGAACTATGGACAGCACCACTTCTAAATGGAATCTCTCATTCCCACTTGTTTCCCCATTTCCCATAAATACTGTACTGCATGTATAGTAGATTCCCCATCCAGTTCTATGCTGTCCAGCTTAGTTTCTAGCACCACTCAGATCTGTCTGAGTGAGACCCACCTTTTGCTACTTGATGTGTTGATAGCAAGACCAACTGTTACAATTCATCTCTGTCTTTTCCTTTTCCCTTTCCTTTTGTCTTAGCTAAGCATTGTTCAGACTTATCTTGTTTTCTTCATGCTGACTCATCCATGTTCCATCACATTCCATTGTATTCCAATTGCTTCATCATTGCTTCCTTCCATCATGTTCTATTAAGTTCCCTTTTGCTTATTTAGCCATGCTTCTTATGCCTTCCCTCAACTATCCCTAGTAGTACTTAAGTCACTGCTCTAGATCTACTCAATACCTGTCTTGTATCCCACTTGGCCTTGCAATAGTAGCTCTCTTGCCCACTCCCTCATTGCTCTCATTGAGTGGATGTTCCCTTGAACTTTTGAACCACCAAGTCCATGGTTGTTGGACCATCCCCTTGAAACCCTTGAACCCTTGACCCTAGGAGCTACACCCCCTCAAGTCTATGTCAGTTGCCACCAGTGGCTATCATAACACCAACCTTCCATACATCTGGAAAAAGGTAGGTGACTATATAGCACTATGGTGCCAATGTAGTAGTCATAGTGCTGTCATCAATCCCCTAGTTTGTAGTCAATATAGTTTTGCATGTAAGCTATATAGTACTACAGAATGCTATGGAGCTACACTGCTGCATCTACATACTACTATGGAGTACTACATAACTATACTACCAGCCATGTACAACTATGTAGTAGTTACTACATAGTTCTATATTGTTATATGTTGTGTGTGGCAGGTGGAGATGTTGCTCTCATTGTCTATATAGTCCAGCACTCACAAGGGAAATAAAATCAATAAATTCCTGTCCTCTGGGTCCAGGTTTATGAACCAACTATTCATGTAACACATTTTCACCATCAGCCTCCAAGTCATCACCTAAACCCTTCTCACTATCATCTTCAGCAGCTGTTATGACAGCCATAGGTGGCGACTAACATAGACTCGAGGGGCATAGCTTGCAGGGTCAAGGGTTCAAGGGGTTCAAGAGGATGGTCCAACAACTGTGGACTCAGGTGGTTCTAGGGGTTTTGAGGGAACATCCACTCTACTAGAGCAATGAGAGAGCGGGCAAGAGAGCTACTATTTGGAGGCCAAGTGGGATACAAGGCAGGTATTGAGTAGGTCTAGCTTAAGGGTCAAGGGTGCCAGAGCGGCGACTTAAGTACTACTGAGAAAGTTAAGGGCAGGCATAAGTTGTATGGCGGAATAAGCAGAATGGAATCTGATAGAATATGGTGGAAGGAAACAATGACAAATCAAATGGAATATGATGGAATGTGATGGAATGTGGGTGAGTCATTGTGAAGAAATGAGATAAGTCCAAATGGGGCTTAGCTAAGTCAAAGGAAAAGGAAAAAAAGGAAAAGATAGGGGTGAATCGTAACATTACCCCCCTGTTATGGTGAAGCTTCTGGATTCACTTTCAAAAGTAAAAGTCCTGGTTAACTGGCTCTCTGGTCATGTTGCTCATGGCCTCATCATCGAAGCCATCATAGTTGTTGTTGCTGAAAGATGGAGATGGGGTGCGGGTGAGGGAGGATTCAGTGGACAATGATGGGGGCGATGAGATAGGTTGCGGTGTGTAGCAAGGGGATGACAGGGTCCTGGGGAGGGTGGACCATCCAGGGTCCATGAGGGTGGATGTGACATCGTCAATGTCAGGATCAGCCAGTGCAGCAAGTGGGGGTGTGGGGTTGGAGCTCATAGTAGATCCAAGGAAAGTACTGCTGGAGGCAGTGGAGGTGGGCATGCTGGAGGGTTTAGGTGGGGAGTGGGGGTGATGAGGACAGTGTCGCTGAATATGACCTGGAGCTGTCTTGTGGCAGTAGAGGCACTTGTAAAGGTGGCAATCCTGTTTGATGTGGCTGAGGCAGTGGCAGAGGTAGCAGGCTTGATCATAGTGGAGGGTGACTGGAGATGAGGACAGCGTTGAGCTGGAGGTGCATGCTATCCGCAATGGCTTGGGCACGTTGCCTGGCATTGGAGATGGGACGGAGACTGAGGATTACAGGGTGAATGGAACCACTGGAGGATGAGGATGAGGACTGCTGGGAGGGAGGCCTAGGAGGGGATGGAGCGGAAGCAGCAGGGTGCCAAGAATGAGGTGGAGCTGGGGTAGGTATATGAGGAGTGAGAGTGGGGGAGTTAAGGTTGTTATGGAGGACATCATGGATTTTTATGGATAAATCAAGCATGCCGAGCTGTATGAGCACAGTCAGGAGATACTGGATGGTGTGTTCAGCATTGATGTGGGAGAGGCAGGTGGTGGCAGCAAGGTGGGAGTCCTCAGGGGAGTTATTGGGGGTGATGGAATATTTTACATATTGGTGGAGGGAGATGGCAGAGTTTAGGGCACGATAGAGAATGTCAAGTGGCGAGTTGACTTCTAACTGGCTTTCAATGGATAAGGACAGGCTGCAATCAGTGAGGAGGAGCTCTAGGAGCTCAAGGTTGTCAGAAATGGGGATGAGTCCACGAGTGGCAGTGGAAGGGATGGAAACAGACAAGATGCGGGAGCAGATAGCATTGGTGGTGGAAGGGTAAGTCATTTTTGGGGCTTGGGAGGAAATGCCCTGGGGTGAGAGTGTTTATAAGCATTGAGGAGGGTCTTGGCATGTCCTAAGTTAGACTCATGGACCCAAGAATCTTCTTTGGCTGTGTGTCCTTTCCATTGGATCAAGAAGGAGTGGCAGGAAGGAGGACCATAGTGGCGCAGAAGCTTGTCAACTTCAAACTCCTCTTCTCCATTGATAAGATCAGGTGGGGGTTTCGGACGATTCAGGCTGTGGACAGAGTTTTCATGATAGGGTGATAAGAGGGAAGTGTGGAACACAAGGTGGATCTTCCACATTTGTGGGAGTCAGAGTTTGTAAGATAGGGGAGATAGGACGTTGGTGATGGTGAAGGGTCCTTCTCATTTGAGGGCGAATTTAGGAGATGACAGGTTGCGTTTCAGGTTGTGGGCTTCTAACCAAACCTTACTTCCTTTTAGAAATGGTTTGAACTTGGAGTGGATGTGGGAGGCCATTACTTGGCGAGCAAGTTCATGAACTGTGAGGGCTTCATCTCAAGCGGCAGATAGGGCTTTGAGGTGAATTTCTACAGCAGGGACAGAGGATTCTGAGAGGATGGGGTGTGGGGTTCGTATCCCATTATGAGATAGAAGGGGGTTTTGCTGGTGATGAAATGAGGGTGGTAATTGTGTGTGAATTCTGCATGGGTAATAGAATCAGCCCAAGAGGCTGTGTGTGATCCACAATAGATCCGTAGGAACGTTTCAACTTCTTGATTGACATGTTCCATTTCTCCATTGGACTGGGGGTGATAGGCGGTGGATAAGGAGAGGTTGAAATTAAGGAGGTGCCCAAGTTCTTTGGTGAAGGAGGAGGCAAACTGGGGTCCATGGTCGCTGATGATTTTATCATAGAGACCAAACTGCTTGTATATTTTGTGGAAGAAGAGGGAGGCAATGCCTTCAGCCATAACAGTCTTCTTAGTGGGGCAAAGAATTACCCCCTTTGTAAGGCTGTGGTCTACCATGACCAAGAGGGAATTGAAGCCGGAAGACTCTGGGAGATCTGTGATGAGATCGCACAAGATCTGCTGGAAGGGTCAGGAGGCATGGGACTTGATCAGAGAGAGAGGGGGACAAGTGGGGCACATGTTGACCTTATTGGCTTGGCAAACTGCACAGCCTTCTATGTATGTGTGGATGAAGTGGGCAAGACTAGGCCACCAGTATTTGACAGTGACTAGCTGATGGGTTTTGAGGAACCCTGGGTGACTAGCGGTTTCATGGTCATAACAGCGGTGGTGTTACAATATGCCCTTTTCTTTTCTTTCCTTTGACTTAGCTAAGCCTCCTTGAGGACTTATCTCTCTTCTTCTGCGATGACTCATTCTCCATTATGTAGTACTCCACTTGCTTTGTCATCACCTCCTTCCATCTGATTCCATCACATTCTCCTATGATTAGTCATCTAACTTCTATGCCTGCCCTTAACCCTTTCATTCCAGTATATAGTCGCCACCCCAACCTCATGTATTTCCTTAAGCTTGACCTACTTTCCCCTACCTT
>JBBPOF010000260.1:0-31567 GCA_038091315.1 Porphyrellus cyaneotinctus | reverse complement strand
GCACCTCTCCTCCCCTTGGCACTCTCTACTCCCTTTCCTCCACAGAGCTTGAGGCACTTCGTACGTTCCTTGACGAAAACCTCGCTAACGGATTCGTCCGTCCCTCATCCTCTGCTCATGCCACTCCGGTCCTGTTTGTCTGCAAGAAGGACAGTTCACTCTGCCTCTGCGTCAACTTTCGAGGACTGAACAAGATCACGAAGAAAGACCGCTACCCACTTCCACGCATCTCCGACCTCCTAGACGCTCTGAGCAATGCCAAGATCTACACCAAAATCGACCTCTGGCATGCATACCATCTGGTCCACATAGCCGAGGGTGACAAATGGAAAATGTCTTTCCGCATGTGTTATGGCTCATATGAGTGGCTGGTAATGCCCTTCGGTCTCATGAACGCCCCCGCTGCTTTCCAGCAGTTCGTGAATACAATCTTCGCAGATCTACTTGACATCTACATGATCATCTACCTGGACGACATCCTGATATTCTCCGCAGACAAGTCCACCCACAAGGAGCATGTCTGGGAAGTCCTCCAACGACTCCGTAAACACAACCTCTATGCAAAACCTGAGAAGTGTGAGTTTCACACTGACTCTACCGAGTACCTCAGATACTGCCTATCTCCGGCCAGACTTACCATGTCCACTGAGAAAGTCCAAGCCATACAGGATTGGCCCGAACCTTGTAAAGTCAAGGATGTACAGTCCTTCTTAGGCTTTGCTAACTTCTACTGTCAATTTATCGACAACTACTCTGCCATAGTCACTCCTTTGATCCACCTTACCCACAAAGCCATCTCATGGTCATTCTCCGACGATTGTTGCTCTGCATTCCGGAAACTCAAGGATGCCTTCACCTCTGCTCCTATCCTTACTCATTGGATACCTGACACCCCTATGATTGTAGAAACCGACGCTTCTGACTATGCTATAGCCAGAATATTTTCTCTCCGATGTCCAGATGAGGAAATCCGGCTGGTCGCTTACTACTCTAGGATGCTGTCAGCTCCTGAGCTCAATTATGACACTCATGATAAGGAGTTGCTCACCATTCATGAGTCTTTCAAGGCCTAGCGGCACTATCTTGAAGGTTCTGCACTTCCCGTCGACGTCGTCACTGACCACAAGAACCTCAAATACTTTGCTATGACCAAGCTCCTTACTTGCCGGCAAGCCCGGTGGTCAGAGTTCCTCTCCAGATTCAATATGGTTGTCCGCTTTCGCCCTGGTCACCTTGGCGCAAAACCTGATTCCCTCACTAGACGCTGGGATGTCTACCCCAAAGAGGGGGATAAGGACTACGCTCGCGTCAATCCGCACAACTTCCAACCAGTATTCACCCAGGAGCAACTCGCTGCGTCCCTACGAGCCACTTACCTAGCAGCTCCGGTCCTCCAAGCCAGCTCTGTCTTTGATGTCGAAAACCTCCACAATGACATTCTCTCCACTCTCCCCTCAGACCCAGTGGCCTCTGTACATATGTCCACCCCTCCAACACCTGATTCTTGTTGGTCTATTGACACTGAAGGCTTCCTACATCTAGATAATCACATCTATGTGCCTGACACTAATGACCTCCGACTTTGTGTTCTCTGGTTCAAGCATGATCATTGTTACGCGAAACATACACCGTACGTAGAACGTACTCTGTTTGTCTCGAGGGAGGTACTCACGAAGAGACACAACATCCTCGATAGAACAGAGCTACGACAGAAGACAAGTCAAGGGGGGGTCGAGGTCAAGGGTTCCTCAAGTCGAACGAGACTGAGGTTGAGGGGAGACTTGAGAGCGTACAATGAACGTTGTATTGCGCAGATCAAGAATAAGGAACTAAGTACAGGCAGCTCGGTATAAGTATTCGTGAACTACTGCGGATGACAAATCAATAGAACGTCAAAGAAGCAGATGGAATGGCTGAGTCACGAATGAGTCATGATGGTAACTAGGGGAAACGTAAGTGACACGAGAGAATCACTTAGAGGAGAAGGCTGTCCGCGGGTAAACAAATAGATGTAAGTGCGTATCCCCTACCGGCAATAAAGAAGAGAACGGCGTGAGGAATGTGTTTACGATAATGCAATGACGCTAAAACCATCAGAGTTGAAAAGGAGAAGGAAGTCATCTCGACCTGGCATTAGCATTCCAGGGAGGGCGAAAGTAGAGAAACGACAAGAAATAAGGAAAACAGAGGCGCACATATATTGAATCGTAACAATCATCCGCTCTCCGGACATTTCAGACAAAACCATACCTTGGACCTTATCTGCTGCGAATATACTTGGCCAGGAATCAGGACATTCGTTAAGGAATACGTGTCCTCCTGTACCTCCTGCACGCATGCTAAAGTTCCTAGACACAAACCATATGGTCTGCTAAAACAACTCCCAATCCCCAAACGCCCGTGGAACTCCATCTCAATGGACTTCATCGAACAGCTTCCAGCCTCCTCTGGTTACTCTGCCATCCTCATCGTTGTTGACCATCTCTTCAAGCAATGTATATTCATTCCGACAACAGACACTATAACTTCACCGGAGTTGGCTAAGTTATTTTTGATGAACATCTTCTCGAAGCACAGCGTTCCTTCCCACATCACCTCTGATTGAGGTTCTGAATTCATGTCACACTTCTTTAGATCATTAGGAAAGGCCCTCGACATCCGGTTACACTTTACCTCCGGATATCATCCGGAAGGTGATGGCCAAACAGAGTGTATGAATCAGACACTAGAACAATACCTGCGCATCTATTGCAACTACCAACAGGATAACTGGTCTGAACTTCTGCCCCTTGCAGAGTTCGCATACAACAATGCTCCTAGCGCTACCACCGGTGTTTCTCCGTTCTTCGCAAACAAAGGCTATCATCTGAACATCTCCATACACCTGGAACACAATCTCACTTCTGCTCGTGCGCTCGAATACTCAGTCGACCTCGACTCTCTACACCAATTCCTACATGAGGAAATGGACCATGCTCAAAAACATTACCAAGGACCTGCAGATGCCAAGCGAGCTCCGGCTCCGGACTTCCAACCCAGAGATCAGGTGTTCATCAAGGCTAAGTACTTTAGGTTTGACTAGGCCATCCAAGAAACTATCAGAAAAGAACTTAGGGCCTTATGAAATCATCACTAAAGCTGGTATCCATTCCTTCACACTCCATCTTCCCAATTCCATGAAATCCGTACATCTGGTATTTCACGTCTCACAGCTAGAATCTTCAGTACCCAACATCATACCAAACCACGTACAACCTCCACCACCTCCAGTCGAAGTCAATGGAGAACCGGAGTTTGAGATCTCCGAGATCCTCAACTTGAAAATCAATCGAAGGCACAAGAATTGCAAATTGCTCTATCTCATATGTTGGTTAGGATATGAAGGTACTGATGAAGAAACTTCGTGGTTACTGGCTACCGAACTAGATCACGCGTCGGAATTAGTCACAGATTACCATCTCCGGTATCCAGACAAACCTGGACCTCACAATTAGTGGCAAGGAACATTTTATACAAATGACTATTAAAACATGGGGCGACAAACGAGACAACTGTACTACTCTACCATCTCTGCTTCAACCTCTGTGTCACTCTCAGTCTCCTCTGTTTCCTCTGTTTCCTCTGTTTCCTCTGTTTCCTCTGTTTCCTCCATTTCCTCCACTTCCTTTGCCATTTCCTCCGTCTCGTCCGTCTCCTTCACTGCCTCTGCAATGATTCATTCCATCGCTGCTTCCCCAACATCTGTGTCATCTGACACGCTCATGTCATCCTCCAATCCACCCTGCACATTCCATACCTGCTCCTCCTTGGCATACGCCATCATCATCATCAGACGATTATGGCAGGCAACTCGGCAGTTCATCGTCCACATCTCCGTGAGCACCTTTGCGATGCCATGACCCACCTCCACCAACTCCGCCATGCCGTCGCTACTCTGGCTCGGACCCACCTCCTCCGACTGCTGCTTCTTCAGCGGTGGCGCGACTTCTTCGATTTCATCATCACCCTGCTTCCTGCGCCGGATGGGCTTTTCTTCTCCCGGTCGCTCACACCATGCCTTGACCATGTAACATCCCTTGCAGGATGTCACCTTGGGTTCTTCTCATGGCTTGCACACAAGATTGTTCTTGACACACCGGACACAGTCCGGTGCTGCCTGCCCTTTGCCTTTGTTGGCGCGTTGTTGCGCCACCACCTCCACAGCCTGTTTCAACGTTAGCTCCGATCATTCTCGAACTATGGACACTCACTCGTTTCTTGGCCACCTCTTTGGCCTCCTTGCGTCGTTTCTCATCCTCTGCCGCCTTATGCTGTCTCTCTGCCTCAGCCGCCTGCCTCACTCTCGCCTCCTCTGCCTTCTTCCATGCTTCTTCCTCCGCCTTCTTCTGCACCTCCTCTGCCTTCCACCACTCCTCTGCCTCCTTTCTCGCCATCGCTCGTCAATGTCACTCCTTCGCCTTGGTGTCCCAGACGTCGTCGTCATCGTTCGCGTCTTCCGCGAGGCGCACATCGGACCAATTTTTGATGTCGGTGATGTCGGACATGGTTAAGGAAGAAGTTAAGGAGAAAGCCCAGATTTATACCGTGTCGCTAAACGATTCAGACCCTGACGCTTCAAACTCCGTTTGTCCACAATCTGGACACCAAAGCAAACCCCCACTCTCGTCACATCATCACTCTATGGCCTTCAGGGGTTCAGGCCTAAGAGGGGGATACTGTCATATCCCAGATTTTTGTTCAGTCCAACTCCAGGCTTCCAAATAGACTCCGAGCGTATTCCAACCTTTTCTTCTTTCTTGCTTTCCGGACTTGTTCTCCGCTTTCCTCTGATGTTGACTCTGTTCCTATTATTCATTTTATATGACACTCATCATTGCTAACAAGCTTCAAATCTGTGTCTTGCTTAGTAGCACAGCTCCGGGCATACTTACCTCCATCACAGCACAGGGATATTTACTTCTGACCTCTGTGTAGTTAGTCATTTGCCTCCATACTTTGTCTTTAGTACCTCAGTTCGAATATCAACTTAATCACTTCCTTTGAGTCACTCTCGACCTTTACTCTCATTCTCCTCTGAAATACAAGGTCCTTAGAGAACTGGCAAGGGTGTGACATATAAGTCCTGTGCCGATGACCTCATCCCTCTGTCTATCCCTGACCTTCCATTGTACCTCCGGTACACCTCCGACCCCAACCTCTGACCTCTTGCGCTCGTGCACCTCCGGACTTCATCAGACTCATCCAGAAGAACCAGATCTAACACCTCCCCTTTCTATTAGACCTCTTCAACCCTCAGAGAACTACATATTTTTATCATCTACCCAATCTGTTCTTAATCTGGACACTTTGTCCCCCCTTGCTTCAGTTTATTCTTATAACTATATCCACCACACAATAAAAAGGTTCATCCTATCAATGCTTCTATGGACAAGGAGTTTCATATCATTTGCTCCCTCCTGCCTGATCTGCTTGCTGGATTGGTGCCCTTACCTATGCATCCACCCAATGTCATGCCTGGAGTTCACTTTATCCAGGAACATGCTGACAATCTAGATCTCAATTCTACAAATTGGCTATGGCCTGTAGAACTCAAGCTGATGCAATGGATCATCCTTGTACATGAAACCACTTTTGCTTGGGTTCCAATGGAGCACAGTCATCCTGACAAACAATCTTTTCCACTAGTGAAGATTCCCACCATACCACACACCCCCCTGGGTGATGTGGAATCTTCCAATTCCTATTGAAGTGGGCAGAAGCAATACAAATCATCAAGGATTGCATTGCATCAGGAGTTTATGAACTGTCCACTGCTGCCTATCTTTCCTGCTGGTTCTGCATCATCAAGCAAGACAGCAAATCACTTCATCTCATCCATGATCTATAGCCCCTGAACACAGTCACCATCCATGACTTGTCGACCCCTCCTTTTGTTGAGCACTTCATAGAGTCCTTCACTGAATACACAGTATACAGGATGTTGGATTTGTTTGCGGGTTACAATCAACAGCCTCTGCACCTGGACTCACAGGATTTAACAACATTCAGCACTCCTATGGGTTCCAGCATCTCACAATACTTCCTATGGATAGCACTAATACCATTGGAATCTAACAGGGCAATATGTTGTTTATTTTACAGAAGGAGATCCCTCAGTTCAGTTATCATTGATGACCTTCTGGTTAAATCTGCCACAACTTATTACCAGCTTATTAATAGATCATACAAGGCTCTGGCAGAGAACCTGAAGATTCATCACTTTATCTTGGAGCACCTCACATCCTTTGGCATCTTCAAAACATTTGCACTACTGTATCTGCCAAGAAGTTCATCCTTGCCATGCTGGATGCTACCATTGTGAGGCATAAGTGCACCTTCAAGGGGTGGATTCCTCATGAAGCCAAGGTTCAAAAGATTTGTAACTGGCCTGAGTGTAAGAACCTTACACAGGTTCACAGATTCCTTGGTGTTTGCAGTGTGTTTGCACATTTTTATTCATAATTTTGCAGCTATCACTCCACTGTTGGTCAACCCAACCAGAAAGGGGGTCTCCTTCACATGGGGTGAACCTCAACAGTTGTCTATGCAGTATCTAAAGAACACAATCATTGAATCTCCTGCACTCTATTGTTGGACTGTGAATCTAGTTGCAAAGTTATCTTGGCCATTGACCCATCCATGATAGTGGTCAGATACATTCTTTTCCAGGACAGTGATGATGGCAGGAGGTATTCTAATTAGTTTGGTTCCATTAGTTTGATGGAGGTTGAGAGTCATTACTCTCAGGCCAAACTCGAACTTTACAGATTATTTTGCACCCTGTGAGCAGTCTGTATCTTCATTTTCAGACTGACAAACTTTACAGTGAAGATGGATGCCAAATACATCGAGGGGATGATGATCAACAACCCAGATCTGCAATCCAATGCAACCATCAGCCATTGGATCACTGATATCCTGCTTTTTGGTTTCTGCCTTGTACATGTTCCTGTAATCTGCCACATGGGGCAGACAGATTATTGTGTAGTCCACCATCTGATGACAATCCACTTGAAGAGGACAGTTTTGAGGATTGGTTGGACAATGCCTACTCTATTGTGATTAGTATTCTAAATTTTTGTCTTCCTCCTTTGTGGTCAGCTGCTCATTCCTCTAGGAATTCAACCTCATATAGTTCTACATCACCTATACAATCCACTATGGTGATCACTAACACAGTTAACAAGGATTTGCCTCAGGACAACCTGCTCATCCTGTGTACACCTCATACACTCACTAAGGATAAGTAGATTGATTACATCCACATTTTTCTTTCTGACCTGATTCATCCTCCTGATCTATTCAATGCTGACTATAGGTCCTTCATTAATGCTGCCACCAACTTCTTCCTCCTTGATGGCACACTCTACCACTGTGAGCTGCACAGCCATCATCAGTTAGTTGTACTGGTGGAACATCATTATGGACTTATTTGGGAGGCACATGATGACCTTGGGCACAAAGGTGTCTCTTTAGTCTGTACACATCTGCTGTTGTACTTCTGGTCACCTATGCTGGTTGATGATGTCAGCGGTTCATCAGAATGTTAAAGAACAACAGACTGACCTAGAATGCTGTATAGAACACAGCAGGTCAGTAGTAAAGGAAGAGTATGATAAGTTCATCCCAAGGGATTGCAGAGAAGAAAGACAATAAGGAGAATGACCAGGAGCCTTACTGATTTTTAGAGGGAATGATGAAGGACAGAATCCTAATGCCTCTGCTATTGGCAGACTAGCTCAGAACAGGTCCAGAAGATGGCAGATTGATAGATATGATGAATGTGATGAAGTCAAAATGACAAGAATGATGAGAAATGACTTGAATAGCAAGATAGCAAATCAATATGTGGTAGAGAATGACCAGACAGTAAACTGGACTCATTGCAACATGTGCAAATATAAGACTTTTATAGTCTAGGGCATTCCTGGGACTTAGTAATATGATATATAATCATAAACAATCAGTAGAAGTGGAATGGTAAGTAGGCAGATTGGTGAAATGATGCTGGACATGCTCAACATGTACAAACATAAGATGGAAAATGAATGGATTGACAAGTGGATTGGAAGACAATGATTGATAGGGACAAATGCTATGAAGGTATGGAAAGTAGTGAAAATAAAGGATACACATTCAGGAAGCTGTGGTTCCCTACAATGTGTCAGGAATGTCAAATTCGCCAGACCACCAAGCTCCACATTGTCTGCCATCACATCATTCATCTTTGAGGACATCCTGTGATACTGGAGTGCAGTTGCTGAGCCTATCACTGACAATGGTTCTCCCTTCATCCAGCACTAGACATTCTGTTGAATTGATATGATATCCACCACATCTGCATCTTGCCCCACAATTCACATGCAAATGGAGTGGTTGAGTGGCATCATTATGACATCCAGGAGGCCATTTGCAAAAGTTCTCAGGGGGGAGAGATTTGCTGGTCATAGACTGCTCACTCTGTCTTCTGGGCGGAATATATTATGATCCTCAACTCTATGGATTTCTTGCCATACTTCATGGCACATGGCATAGAGCTTCTGTTTCCTGTCAATATTGCAGAGATCATGTTTCTTCTACCTGCCTTCAACTGACCATGTTTCTACTTTTGCATTGGTTGCTTGGTGCACTTGTCAGCTTCAAAAGCAACAAGAAGACATACAGTGGCTCAAAACACTGTCTGCATGTTTGCATATTTTCACTTAAAGCTGATATTCTGCAATGACCCTAATCTGGACTGTTATAATGTTAGTGTATGCAATAATGTACTTGCCTTTGGCTTTCTATAGCATCAAGGGTCAATGCATTTGGTTAGGATTTGATGAAATGGCAAGCATTTCAAAATGATGACTCATTTGGACAGTTTTTGACTTTAAGTTTTCATTACATATATTAGACTCTAGCATGCTGTAAAGTGATTACATACATTTGGTAATGGTTCTCTCATGTCACCTTTATATAACTGAGTGTCTGACAACACATACAAAGCATACTATTCCATATGTATATTCCATCCTCCCCAACAAAATCCATTTCTACTTTAATATGGTGTTTTTCTTCTTTTTTAGTCTTTTCTATAGGAAATTGACTTACCAGGCTGGCCTATGAAACAATACTGTATGTCATATTCTTCAAAAGCTCCAGCTAGAGTAGGCTAGACTTTATGGTGGCTGTTATTCAAAGTTTACCTCCATCAATAGAGGGGCTAATATTTAAGAAATCATTACTAACAAGGCCAAACATGCTATTCATGCCACTTAATGCAGCATGTTCATTGTTGATGCTGCTGGAACCCCCATAATAGTGAGAAATGCCCTCAAGAAAGCCTTATAAAAGTCTATGGTAAAGAAGAAAAGTGCTGATTTCTAGTGATCATAAGAAAATGGAATTAGCTCTGGCTCTAAGGTGTTAGCATTGAATTGTGGAGGACTAAAAATTGGTTATACAGTCAGGTGAGCCCAAACTCAATAAGACTAGATTAATTGACCAGGAGTATATATAATATAACAAGTAAGCGAAACTAATCACTAGAGAGATAAGGGCTATGGCAATGTTGAGAGGAGGTTCATTGATTGTATGGGACTGACTGCACTGGGGGTTGTGAGTGACATAGTGGATAGAATGAATACTGAAAAGCATGTGACAATGTTGAAGAAGAAATTACTAGAAAGTATAGAAATATTTAAAATGTTATAAAATGTTATTATCTTGCAACATGATAATGACCTCAAGCAAACATCTAGAAGCATTTAAAGATGGTTTAAATGAAGCTTTTGGATTGGTCTACACAGTCTCTATACCTTAATCCCATGGAACTTACTTAAAATCACTTCAAAAGAGATTTTATAGTCTATTATTATAAAGATGAATTGTATAGTGGAGAATGGAATATAAATATGGAATAGTAGTATCTTATGGTTTGTACATGTTGTCTGACACTCAGTTATATAAAGGTGATATGAGAGAACCATTACCATATGTATGTAATCACTTTACAGCATGCTAGAGTCTAATATATGTAATGAAAACTTAAAGTTAAAAACTGTCCGAATAAGTCATCATTTTGAAATGCTTGCCATTTCATCAAATCCTAACCAAATGCATTGACCCTTGATGCTATAGAAAGCCAAAGGCAAGTACATTATTGCATACACTAACATTATGACAGTCCAGGTTAGAGTCATTGCAGGATATCAGCTTTAGGTGAAAATATGCAAACATGTGGACAGTTTTTTGAGCTACTGTAGAGAGTATCTGCAAACAAGTCTCAAAATCTCAGTTTGTGTCCCTGAAACATTTTGAGGTGCATTTCAAAAACTGGATTCATGATTATGACTTCCAGCCTGGCAATCTCATCTTGGTCCACAACTTGTGGATTGAGAAAGGAGCTTAACTGGAAGACAAAGCCATGCTACCTTGGTCTAATGGTGGTCCTTCAATGGATTGCTGGCAGAGTTGGATGATGCCATCTGAAACCTTTAATATGCAGTGTTTCATCTGTTGCAATATCACCCACATTGGAAGTTACTGATGTGACCAGATTGACAGAGGACACATTGCATGAGTTTGAGGTGGAAGATAACATTGAGATAAATGATGAGGAAGATGAGGAGGCAGTCCATGAGGATTAGCCTCACTCCAGAAAGAAACCTACCACTCCTACATATGCCTTTTATCCTGGGTTTAGTCCAGTGTCATCCTAGTTTTTGTCTGGTGATCTATTCCCCAAAAAGAAAAAGAAAATAATGTCAATAAACGAAATGTCAGACAATCTATGATAACCAAAACAAGGTGAAAAGATGAAAACAAAACAAAGCCACTCCTTTCTGACCTATTATAATGCACTCACTATTTAGACATTTCTTTGATTGCATATGTCATGCTACACTGTAGTAAGTACACCTTGACACAATCTTTTATTCATATAATCCACCATCCTACTTGGGAATCCTTAACTGTTTTACACTGGTACAACTCCAACCCCAACCTCTGACCCCCATGTTCACATACTCTGGACTTCCTTGGACTTGATCTGGAAGAACTGGATTTAACAACTTTCCATATCCACAGTAGGTCATGGATGTGGGTACCTGTGGGTATGGGTGTGGGTTTCATTTTTGATGCCCATGCTCAAACCCAGATCCATGGTCAAGGGTATGGGTATGCTGTGAATATACAGCGACTTCAAAAACCATTTGGCTATTTTGCAAGTGTGATATTGTCACTTGCATCTGGGAAAATGAAAATACAGGTTGGCTTTGGTGGTTCAGGATCAGGTTTGGAAATAGATCATTGGCTACAATATGATTCATATGTCATGTAATTCCAACTGACATTATGTGAACCTAATTATGTAATCCAAAGTGTCATAGATAGCCCAGAGTATGTACTATATTTGGTCATATCACCACCAAGCATGAATGTCACACAATCACCATTCACAATAGCATGTCAGACAGGGCATTGATGGTGGATAGAAGCTTCACAATACTTCTTTCACATTGTCAACCAACAAAGCTTTTGCTCAAATCTATGTCAATCCACAGACTGTGACAGACATGCCTTTCATACTATCCATGAGTTTTTT
Organism: Porphyrellus cyaneotinctus; assembly: GCA_038091315.1. Classification (NCBI taxonomy): domain Eukaryota; kingdom Fungi; phylum Basidiomycota; class Agaricomycetes; order Boletales; family Boletaceae; genus Porphyrellus; species Porphyrellus cyaneotinctus. Next base: position 19,941 of record JBBPOF010000260.1, on the reverse strand, counting down.
TTGTCATATCCAAAGATATACCCACAGTGGGTCATGGGTATAGGTACCTGTGGATATGGGTGGGGGTTTCATTTTTGATACCCATACTCAAACCAATATCCATGGTCATGGATATATACTTACTATGGATATGAGTAGGGTTCAGAACTACAGATACCCATGGGTTATCCATGTCTTTCCCTACTGGCACTATTAGTATCCCCAATAAGCTCTCTACCCTACAATATGACCACTATGGAGTGCTCAGGCAATGATACCTGATCCACTACCTTAATGTCAACCCCTCTGAGAAGCTTGAAAAACTTCTTCAGAAATGGATCACCTGGAACTCTGTGGAATAGCTCCACAAAACCACACTCTCCACTGAGCTCACTCAGAAGGAGCAACCTCAGAAGGAGGTGTTACCTCCATAATTCTCAGAATTTGCTAACATTTTTCAGAAACCTTCTGATGGACAACTCCCTCTGTCCCATTTATTCAATCACACCATCAAACTAAACAAAGATTTTGTTCCAAAACATGCCAAGGCTTATCCACCCAACTCCAAGGGGCTTGATGCATGTAAAGTATTTATTAATGTACACCTGAAGGATGGTAAGATTCAACTGTCCAAGTCCTCACAAGCCAGTCAATTCTTCTTTATCCCAAAGAAAGATAGCACCCTTTGCCCTTGTCAGGACTACCATTACCTTAATGTCCATACCATCAAAAATGCCTATCTGGTCCCACTCATCTCCAATCTTATGGATAAGCTCAAGGGATCCTCCATCTTCACCAAGATGGATATCTGGTGGGAATACAACAATGTCCTCATCACATTTATGGATTGATGGGAGGCTGCCTTCATCACTCCCTCCAGCATCTACAAGCCCACTGTCATTTTCTTTGAAATGTGCAACTCCCCTCTGACTTTCCAAGCCCTCATAGACTACATTTTCAGTGATTGCATCACAGAAGGATGGCTCATCATTTACATGGATGATCTCCTTATCCATTCAAATGACCTTGCCACTGACAAGGCTTATATCAAACTAGTTCTTGAGTGACTTTGGGAACACAGACTTGGACTTAAACTGTCCAAATGTTTCTTCAGTGTCTGTCAGATGAAATATCTCGGAATGGTGGAATACCTCAGAATAATCATTTTGGAAGGGGAAGTTACTATGGACCCAGTTAAACTGGCTACTATCTGCAACTGGGACTCTCCTCACTCCCTTAAAGCAGTTTGCTCATTCCTAGGCTTCTGCAACTTCTATTGCAAGTTCATTCCAGACTTTGCAACCATCGCCTGCCCCCTCAATGCCCTTACTAGAAAGAATGTTCCATAGAAATGGGAACTCCTTGAAGAGACCACTTTCCACTGTCTCTAGAAATATTTCCTCCAAAAGCCTGTCCTTCACTTTTCAGACATCCAACAGCCTTTCTTCGTCATAACTGATGCTTTCCTCCTTGAGGCAGGGGCAGTTATCATGCAGAAAGACTTCAATAGTGATCTTCACCTGTGTGCCTACTACTCTGACACCTTTTATTCCACTCAGTGAAACTACAACATCTATGATCATGAGCTCCTCACAGTTATCCTAGCCACCATTAAGGAATGGCAACATTACCTCTTAGGAATCTACCACCTAGTCACAATTCTCACCAACCACAAGAATCTGATCTACTTTAAGGCCCCACACAAACTCTCTTGATGACAGGCTTGCTGAATGCTCTTTATCTAGGACTTTGATCTCCTTGTTAAACTATCCAACACCAATGAGGAAGCTTCCGGCTCTCCTTCTGGTACCTCTTCACCTTGTAGCAGATCTCCTTCATCTTCATCCTCGGATGAGAAATTTCATCTGACTAAAGAACTGAGAATTGATTGGCCACAACATCTCACAACTTTACCAAGCTCCTCCCAACATTCCAGCAGACCACTCCCAGAATCAATAGCTGTTGCCAGTATGTTCTCATCTGCCACTCCCTGTGCTCACACCCCAAGAGGAGAGGTTGCTGTGCTCTTCATGAGTACCATCCTTTATCTTTTTTTTCATGACCTCATTTATTGTCCTTTGGATCCTCTATCTTCAGTTCTAGCACCCCCACCTGATGACTATTATCTCCAATTTGACAAACCCATTGAAGTAGATCCTCCCCTTCTTTTTCCACCTGCACCTCCAGCCATGTCCACTTCCTCCAACAAGCAGTCTGAGCTTAAAGCCAGATTGCCTAACAACTTTTCTGGGAAAGCTGAGGATGCCAACTGTTGGCTCCTAGCTATGAAGGCCTATTTCACCATGAATATGGCCCATTACTCCAATGATGCCGCTGTAAGGAATAAGTATTTAATGTGGTTGAAAAGCCATATTTTGCATCATCCAATACTCCCACTCTGACAATCCTGTTTCCACTGCCAACCATCCTTTTCTATGCATATCTGATCCATTTACACTCATTTTCCGCCACTATCTGCACATACACATCCATAGGTTATTTCCAGATTCTCACATCCACTTTTGGACTCTTCAAAACAGTCTTCTTGCGACTTACAATAGAGTCTAGACCATGCAGGGTAGTCCCTTTTCTTCTACAGTGCCTTTGGTGCCTGTGAAGGAGTGATCAGCTTTTTACATTCTCACTTTTTTTTTACTATTTCACATAGTCCATATTAGGAGAAACTCTAAAGGTGTACCTTGAACTATAAAACATCTGTAGTCATTTGACACAGAAGAAGATCTTCCGTTATTTCCTTGAGCTGCATTTTCCTTTCATTGTCTCTTTTGTTGCCATCATCTTCACTCACATCCAGTCACTGTCATCAGTCAGATTCATACATCCCAGTTTTCTACCTTGTTTCCATACTAGATTGCATTGGACTCTTCTCCATGTTATCAGGTCTGTCCTGTTTTCAATTTGGATTTCATCAGACTCTTTTCATTCATGTGAACAATGGTTCTGTGCTATTCCTCCTCACTCTTACAAACTAATCACAAACTCCCCTAGGACAAGTCTTACACTTGCACCCATCTTTTTCTTTGCCTGTTCATGGTTCCTCTAGCTTAGGCTGGAGGACACCATCAGTGCACTTTCCATTTCTACAACTGGAGTCCAGCATGAGGGGGGTTTAATGCAGTTCACAAGGAGGTTGCTTAGTCCCATCACATACTTTTGTTTTCATTTATTCTGCTTCAATCTGCATTTTTTCTGCTGACCTTCACAGACACCATCCATCATCAACCATGCAATGGCTGCCCTGCCTCTATGTGGCACCCCATATGCACCAACATTTGATGGCACTTTGGAAAAACTTCCAGGTTTTTTTGATGATGTTGATATCCTTAGCATGCAAGCTGGACTTGCAATGTGCTATGCTGATCTAGGGGAAGTAGAGTTTTGGGAAACCCTTCCTGAAGCATCTGCTGTCCCTACAGATTGACTAGCATTTATTTCTGCTATCAAAGGTTACTATCCTGGATGTGAAAGTGCTGACTGTTACTGCCACACAGACCTTATAGGTGTGGTTCAGAAGTATCATGTGCACCTCATGTCCTCTCTAGGCAATCTTGGGGAGTACCATAGGGCATTCATTTGTGTTTCCACCTCCAAAAACCCCATTTCTCAACTCAAGTGCAATTCCCTTTTCCTTAGCAGATTTCCAGATTCAGCAGCTGCACATCTTCAACATCACCTCATGATAACCAAAGCCAACATTCATCCACAAGACCTATATCCCATGAAGGACAGCATGGATGTGGCCACTTTTCTTTTATCTGGATCTACCTTTGGTATGCTTCCCCTGCTGCATGATGCATTCACCCTTTCCTCATATCAAACACCACTTAATTTTTTCATGCTTTGTTTGTCATCCAAGTCCACTAACGAGCTTGCACCCCCACTTGATTCTTTCATATCAACATTTATCACATCTACTGACCACAGTGAGCATAAGAAGACCAGTCCAGATCTGAATTCAGTGGATACCAGTAATGTCCTGGATATTGATGAAGATATCTTTGACTCCTACTCAGATGATGGTAGTATTTTATATTCACTGGATATCGCTGATTCAGAATTCCAAGCTTACCTTGCAGAGGCTTGGTTTGTGTACCAGGCTGATAGGGATGAGGTGACTGAACCAATGGTCCCACATTCATCCAGATTTACCCCCACCTCACAAGGCTTTTCTATTTCTCCCTCTCTCACTGACATAGCTTGCATGTTCACAAACAGTGTCATGTCCGCTGATCCAGTACAATCCCTTGCCTTTTCTACTACTCACTTGCTGGCTATTGCATCACCACTCACAGATGATCATGGAAATGAATCTGGACATATTGCTACTCTTTCCCAACTGTTCTCCCCTGTTTTATATACTGACTACACATTTCTGCCCATATCTGTTAGCCCTCAAGTGCCACTTTTTGACATTCAGAAAGATCTAGAAACCAATATTCTGGAGGAGCTGGGCTATGATGAGTATTTTGTGAACTATTTTGAACCCTCAAGTGACATTTCTGCTGACATTTCTGAAGCCAAGATCTTAGAGGACTTGGACTATTTCAAGTACATTTCATACTATTTTGAGCCATATGATAACTCTCCCACAGATGTTTCCTCTGTTACCAATGATTCTGATTCATTATCTGCCATATCTGACACATTTTCTAAACTGCATATGGCAGTGCAGCATGAATCCATAGTGGATAATCTGGATAAACCAGATTACCTTGAGTATATTTCCCATTACCTCGAAACAGGTGATCTCCCTGCTGAGCCCATTGTCACTCATCATCCTTCCTCTCCTGCAGATACACAATCCGGTGCATCACCTATGCTGGGGCATGATGCATCAATTCTAAGTATTCTGGAAGAACCAGATCCCTCTCTTGCCACCTCATACCATCCTGACATATCTGCCACTATTTCTCTTTCAGCCTTGTCAATCAACCCATCATTTCCATCCACTTCGCTTTCATCTATTTTCTATCTGCCATCTTTTAAACCATGCTGCACTAATTTATCCATTGTTGCTATCCAGTTTCTGTCACATCTTCAGTTCCTCATATTATGTACATTTCTAATCACATATTTGTTGCTACCCATGTTCATTGCTGTTTTGATATCCATGCTCCATTTCTGGTCTGTTTCCACCCAGTTCGTTCAAAGGCACTTTCCATTTGATCCAGGCATTTAAACTCTTTCATTTTGATTCCTTTCCACTTCTATGACTGACCTGACCCTTACTGCCATGTTGTACAGATGGCCAGGAGGTCATCAGAAGATTCTACCCAGGGAGAGTAGTCCTTGAGGACACTATTCATATTTGCCAAATTTTCGCATTTCAATTTCTATCCAAGTAATTGTTATTTTTTCGCATTTTCAAACTTGATCCTTTACTATTGTCCATTTTCCACACTCATTCCCTTTGCTGTTCATGAATCTGGTGCTGTATTTTGAATCTGCCATGCTGATGTTGATATCCATCATTCATTCCACTTTTCCAAATTCATTCAAATCCATGTTTCTTTGTACACAAATATTCCACTGGTCTTTTTGTTTGCTGATTGCAGATTTTAGTCTCTTTGGCAGTTTTCTTCATCTTCAAATACCTTTGGACTGCACACCATGACATGTACATGTTTCCCATTTATGTTTTCATCTCATCTGGTCATTTCTTTATCTTGTCATTTACATCCACTGTAGGATAGTAGTAAAAGAAGAATGAAGAAGGCAAGTCAAGTCAGAAACTCACAATCCAGTTTCTTCTCTCTCATTTGGTTCATTTTGCACCACAGTTTCTTTTCTCTTTTGATTCTCTCTTTGCCCATTGTACCTAGGCTTGCTATACAGACACCAGATACCAGATATTGATCACTGGATTGGACTCAGACTCTGTTACAGGCACTCGGATATGCATCATATGCATGCAGGACTCTTGACAGGCTCTATGGACATTCTCTCAGTGACACATACAACACATTCCCATCCCATTCCTCCTGCTTACCATCATTTCATCTGTCTGCTGCTTTCACTCAAAGCTAGACAACTGCATTGGATTCTGGGAATCTATTCTCCTCATTATTGTCACCATCCTCATTATCACTATCATCACCACCTATTCATCATCATCATTACTATCATATCTGCTGCTGTTTATTGGACTGACTGGGGACAGTCAGTGTTTAAAGTCTCTTGTGGATGTAAGGAATGAGTATTCCCTATGGTTGAAAAGCCATATCTCACATCATCTGTCATTCTCACTCTGACAATCCTGTTTCCACTGCCAACCATCCTTTTCCATGCATATCTGATCTATTCACACTCATATCCATGCTTTCTGCCACTATCCACACATACACATCCATAGATTATTTCTGAATTCTCATATCTACTTTTGGACTCTTTAGAATGGTCTTCTTAAGACTTATGACAGAGTCTATACCATGCAGGGTAGTCCCTTTTTTTCTACAGTGCCTTTGGTGCCTGTGCAGGGGGAATCAGCTTTTTATATTCCCACTTTTTTTAATATTTTACATAGCCCATATTAGGACAAAGTCTAAAGGTGTATCTTGGATGATGAAACATCTGTAGTTGTTAGACATAGAAGAAGATCTTCCTCTTTTCCCTTGAGCTGCATTTTCCCTTCATTGTCTCTTTTGTTGCCATCATCTTCACTTATATCCAGTCACCGTCATCAGTCAGATTCATACATCCACAGTTTTCTGCCTTGTTTCCATACTAGATTGCATTGGACTCTTCTACGTCTCATCAGGTCTGTCCCATTTTCAATCTGGATTTCATTGGACTCTTTTCATTCATGTGGACAATGGTTCTGTACTATCCCTCCTCACTCTTACAAACTAACCACAAACTCTCCTGGGATGAGTCTTACACTCACACCCACCTTTCTCTTTGCCTATTCATGGTTCCTCTAGCTTAGGCTTGAGAACACCATCAGTGCACTTTACATTTCTACACCCCCACCATTACCTTCCTCAATAAAATGAGCAAGAGGCAGGGCATAGCCTTCTCTGAGGGATGGCTCATGAGATTCGCCAATGGGACCATCAACCAGTTGAACAAAATGCTGGAGAAGTTGTGGAGGGCTTCAAGTGTGTTTTCATTCCAAAGGACACCACCACAAGGGTCCAGATGGCCTTGTATAACATTCACATGGAGGGACAGCCCTTCTAAGGTGACTTCCATGCATTCCACTCAGCTTTTGAGCTTGAAGCAGGATGAAGCAGTGTCTCAGACCAGGATATCCTCAAGGACCTGGCCAAGTGCACAGTCATGGAGTTGCTGGCATGCAGTATGACAGCCTTATTAGATGAACCCTCCATAGTCTCCAGATAGCTTGACAAAGCTGGTCAATTTTATGATGCAGCTAACTGGTTAAAATCCCTTCAGAAGGGAGGGCCATACATTCCCTCCACTTCCTCCTCCTCCTCTTCTTGATCATGTGATTCCATGGCCATGAATGCCAACACCATTCATCTCTCCCCTGTAGATTGTGCCAAACACATGTGAAGCAACAAATGCTTCATCTGTTACAAGGTTGGGTGTAGCATGCAAAACCATTGCTAGAATCGCAGAAACACCCCTTTCTGACCTCATGGAACCCAACCCTGTTCCCAAAAGGTTCACACCACCAAGACCTCCAAATCTCCTACCCCTCTAACCCATCCAGCCAAGAAAGATCCAATTCAGGAGTACATCCATACTCTAAATATCAACTGTGCCCATGCTCTCAAAACCTTGAAGATCTGCTTCAACAAAGGTATGGATGAGCACAGTGAACACATCAACAACATTGAGGAGGAAGAGGTTCCTTCTGCAGAAGAATATTGATCACATTTTTAGATGAAAGGAATGATTCAACATCACTACCTTCCAATACTCTCACCCCTGTAATTATGTCTGATAAAAATGCTAGATCATTGCAAATCCCCCTATCTGCATTCATCAGACCTACTGGACAAATCATTGACACCACTGTGCTCCTCAACAGTGGCACTACCAGATGCTTCATTGACAAAGACCTTGTCAAACAAATGAAGTGGCCAAAGACACATATTATCATATCCCAGATTTTCACTAAGTCCAACTCTGGGCTTCCAAATCAACTCTGAACACATTCCAACCTTTTCTTCTTTCTCGCCTTCCAGACTTGTTCTCTGCTTTCCTCCAGTTTTAACTCTGTTTCTATTATTCATTTCATATGACACTCATCATTGCTAATAAGCTTCAAATCTGTGTCTCGCTTAGTAGCATAGCTCTGGGCATACTTACCTCTGTCACAGTGCAGGGATATTTACTTCTGACCTCTGTGTAGTTAGTCATTCGGACCTGATTCCTCCGTATATAAACCTTCGTACTTTGTCTCTAGTACTTCAGTTCAAATATCAACTTAATCACTTCCTTTAAGTCACTCTCAATCCTTACTCTCGTTCTCCTCTGAAATACAAGGTCCTTGGGGAACTGGCAAGGGCACAACACATAAGTCCTGTGCCAATGACCTCATCCCTCCGTCTACCTCCAACCATCATACCTCTGGTACACCTCTGACCCCAACCTCTGACCCTTTGCACTCATGCACCTCCAGACTTTGTTGGACTCATCTGGAAGAACCAGACTTAATAGTATATTTGAACTAAAACTTGTTAAAGTTCCCAGTCATGACTAGCCACACTCGTGCTACCCATACTCATGCTACCTGCACAACTGCCTTTGGCAGTCACTGAACAATTTCTGGTGAGTTCATCAGTCCCACCACACATACCATGCCCTCAATCTCAGAATTGCAAGGTGTCTCGACTTCTCCACTTACTCTGCTCCCCTCCTGTTTCCGCAAGCCACCTCTGGACAATGAAAATCTTCATGGTAAATGTCCAGAGAATCCAGTAGGGCGAGGAGCAGGAGGCAGAGATGGTGACAATGACGGTGACCCAGATGGATCTCCCGACTCTTCCAACCCTGATGACAATGATCCATTTGTCAATCATGATGACCCCATAAACAACCTCATTGATACCATCCGTGACATGACTTGCCAAGCCCTCCGTCACAGAAGAGGCTCCTCTGAGTCCAAAACCAAAGTCCGTGAACCAGACACCTTTGACAGATCTGATCCGAAGAAGCTTCGCTCGTTCGCTGTTCAGTGCGAACTCAATTTCCAAGCCAACACCTGATCCTTCAGAACAGACCATAACAAAGTCATATTCACCCAATCCTACCTGAAGGGCATGGCCCTGGACTACTTCAAGCCAGACCTGCTCAGAGACATAGCTTTCAAGCATTGCCCGCTCTGGATGGACGACTGGCAGTCATTCCTATATGAGCTTCAGGCCAACTTTGGCCCCCATGACCCCATTGCTGAAGCAGGGGCTCAGCTTGAGCAACTGCACATGTGCAATAACCAGGGCATCAGCAAATACATCATTGAGTGGAATCGACTTGCGAACCAAGTCCACAAGTGGGGTTCTGGTGTACTCTGCCAGAGCTTCTACAATGGACTTCTGGATCACATCAAGGACAAGATTGCGCATCAGGGCAAGCCTGATACCATCTACACAATGTGCACTCTTGTGCAACAAATCAACCAAAGGTATTGGGAGCACAAAGAAGAAGTTAACTGCGCTTCTAAGGCCTCTGGTTCGACCCCCAACAACTCATCATCCCGCTCCTCCACTCCCACTCCCACTGCATCATCATCCACCTTGAATAACTCTGGTGGCAAGTCCAAGGACTCTTCTGAGTCTAAAGGCAAGTCCACCAGTACCTCCACCCCTGAACCCGACCTCTTGTTGAAACTCGGCACAGATGGCAAACTCACTGCCACCAAATGCCAACGTTGCTTTGACGAGAAGCTCTGCATGTTCTGTGGCCTCGCTGGTCACATGGCAAAGGACTGCAAGAAGTCTTCCTCAAAGACTTCCAAGGCTCGTGTGGTCACTACCACCACACCCCCAGAAGACAAACTAGTCGACTCTAAGGAGTCAGAAGAATAGTCCGCAACCTCCATAGCTCTGCATGGTCTGGAGGTTGCATTGATGACAACCGCGCACTAAAGGAGATTCGACTCAATGTGTCTGCTCTCTCTGACCCCAAATCCCTCATACCCACTGTCTCTCTAGTTGCCTATGATATCCCTTCATTTTCAGTGCTTGTAGATTCTGGATCCTCCGATTGTTTTATAGATACGACTTTTGTTAATAACCATGGACTTCCAACCTATTCTGTACCTCTGCTCCAACTCTGCCTTTTTGACAGTACATACTACAAACTCAACCATTACCCAAGCTCTCGACCTCTCTATCCGTTTCGAAACTGGCAATATCACTCCAATGACATTATATGTCACCCCGCTTGATGGCTCCTATTCTCTTGTTCTAGAACACAACTGGCTCACCTGCTATAATCTGTTGATTGATTGGGTTATGAGCAGTATCTCATTCTGTTCACCTGTGGAAGCCATGCCAGCACCTCCAAGCTCACCCCTGCAGCCTCCGGTCTTACCTCTGGCTGACTTTCCTGATCCACCACATTTCCATGATTGCAAGCCCACTCCTATCATGTTTGTTAGTGCACCTACGTTTGCACTAGCTTGCTGCCTGGAAGGCTCTGTTGAATTCAGTCTCCAAATCTGCTCCAAAGAGAGTAACCTTCATATCTCCACCACTTCCGACGATCTGGTAGATCTCTCCAGCCAGGCTTACCATGTCCACCGAGAAAGTCCAAGCCATACAGGATGGGCCTGAACCTTGTAAAGTCAAAGATGCACAGTCTTTCTTAGGCTTTGCCAACTTCTACCACCATTTTATTGACAATTATTCCACCATAGTTACTCCTTTAACTCGCCTTACCCACAAAGCCATCTCCTGGTTGTTCTCCAACGATTGTTGCTCCACATTCCGGAAACTCAAGGACACCATCACTTCCACTCCTATCCTTACTCATTGGATGCCTGACACCCCTATGATTGTAGAAACCAACACTTCCGACTATGCTATAGCCAGAATGTTTTCTCTCCAATGTCCGGATGAGGAAATCCAGCCCGTCGCCTACTACTCTAGGATGCTGTCAGCTCCTGAGCTCAATTATGACACCCATGATAAGGAGTTACTCACCATTCACGAGTCTTTCAAGGCTTGGCAGCACTATCTTGAAGGTGCTGTGCTTCCAGTCGACGTCATCACCAACTACAAGAACCTTGAATACTTCACTATGACCAAGCTCCTTACTCACCAGCAAGCCCAGTGGTTGGAGTTCCTCTCCAGATTCAATATGGTCATCTGCTTCTGTCCTGGTCACCTTGGCGTGAAACCTGATGCCCCTCACTAGACACTGGGACGTCTACCCCAAAGAGGGGGATAAGGACTATGCTCGTGTCAATCCGCACAACTTCTGACCAGTATTCACCCAGGAGCAACTCACTGCATCCCTATGAGCCACTTACTTAGCAGCTCCAGTCCTCTGAGCCAGCTCCGTCTTTGATGTCGAAAACCTCCTCAATGACATTCTCTCCACTCTCCCCTCAGACCCAGTGGCCTCTGTACACATGTCCACCCCTCCAACACCTGACTCTCATTGGTCTATCGATGCTGAAGGCTTCCTACATCTAGATAATCGCATCTACATGCCTGACACTAATGACCTCTGACTTCATGTCCTCTGGTTCAAACATGATCATCTGCTCTCTGGACATTTCAGACAAAACTGTACCTTGGAGCTTATCCACTGCGAATACACTTGGCCAGGAATCAGGACATTTGTTAAGGAATATGTGTCCTCCTATACCTCCTGCATGCGTGCTAAAGTTCCTAGGCACAAACCATATGGTCTGCTAAAACAACTCCCACTCCCCAAATGCCTGTGGAACTCCATCTCAATGGACTTCATTGAACAGCTTCCAGCTTCCTCCGGTTACTCCACTATCCTTGTTGTTGTTGACCACTTCTCTAAGCAATGCATATTCATTCCAATGATGGACACCATAACTTCTCTGGAGTTAGCTAAGTTGTTTTTGATGAATGTCTTCTCAAAGCATGGCATTCCCTCCCATATCACCTCTGATCAAGGTTCTGAGTTTGTGTCGCACTTCTTTAGATCATTAGGAAAGGCCCTCGACATCCAGCTACACTTTACCTCCAGTTATCATCCAGAAGGCAATGGCCAAATGGAGCATATGAATCAGACACTAGAACAATACCTGTGCATTTATTGCAACTACCAACAGGATAACTGGTCTGAACTTCTGCCTCTCGCAGAGTTCGCATACAACAATGCTCCTAGTGCCACCACCGGTGTGTCCCTGTTCTTCACAAACAAGGGCTATCATCCAAATATCTCCATACACCCAGAATGCAACCTCACCTCTGCTTGTGCACTTGAATACTCAGTCAACCTCAATTCCCTACACCAATTCCTACATGAGGAAATGGACCATGCCCAAAAATGTTACCAAGGACCTGCAGATGTCAAGTGAGCTCTGGCTCCGGACTTCCAATCCGGAGATCAGGTGTTTGTCAAGGCTAAGTACTTTAGGTTGACTAGGCCATCCAAGAAACTATCAGAAAAGAACTTAGGGCGATATGAAATCATTGCTGAAGCTGGTACCCATTCTCTCATGCTCTGTCTTCGTGACTCTATGAAATCCATACATCTGGTATTTCACATCTCACAGCTAGAACCTTCAGTACCCAACATCATACCAAACTGCGTACAACCTCCACCACCACTGGTCGAAGTCGATGGAGAACCGGAGTTTGAAATCTCTGAGATCCTTGACTTGAAAATCAATCAAAGGCACAAGAACTGCAAATTGCTTTATCTTGTACATTGGTTAGGATATGAAGGTACTGACAAAGAAACTTCGTGGTTACTAGCCACCGAACTTGATCATGCATCAGAATTAGTTGCAGATTACCATCTCTGGTATCCGGACAAACCCAGACCTCACAATTAGGCAACAAGGAATAATTTTTAAAGTTACTATTAGAGCAGGGCAACAAACGAGACAACTATACTACTCTACCATCTCTGCTTCAACTTCTGCGTCACTCTCCATCTCCTCCATCTCTTCCATCTCCTCCACTTCCTTCGCCATTTCCTCTGTCTCCTCCATTTCCTCTGCCATCTCCATGATGAATCATTCCATCACTCCTTCCTCTACATCTATGTCGTCTGACACACTCACATTGTCCTCCAATCCACCCCGCATGTTCCACACCTGCTCCTCCTTGGCATACACCATCATCATCATCAGACGATTATGGCAGGCAATGTGGTGATTCATCTTCTGCATCTCATCCCACATCTCCATAAGCACCATTGCGATGCTATGGCCTACCTCTGCCAAACCTGCCATTCCATCATTGCTCCAGCTCGGACCCACCTCCTCTGACTGCTGCTTCTTCAGTGGTGGCGTGACTTCTTCGATTTCGTCATCACCCCACTTCCTGCGCCAGATGGGTTTCTCTTCTCCTGGTCATTTGCACTGCACCTTGACTGTGAAACATTCTTTGCAGGACATTGCCTTGGCCTCCTCTCATGGCTCGCATGCGAGGTTGTTCTTGATGCACTGGACACAGTCCAGTGCTGCCTGCCCCTTGCCTTTGTTGGCACATTGTTGCACCACTACCTCCACAGCCTGTTCCAATGTCAGTCCTGGTTGTTCTTGAACTGTGGTCACTCACCCATTTCTTGGCCACCTCTTCAGCCTCCTTGCATCATTTCTCATCCTCTGCCACCTTGCACTGCCTGTCTTCCTCAGCCGCCTGCCTTGCTCTCTCCTCCTCTGCCTTCTTTCGTGCTTCCTCCTCTGCCTTCTTCTGTGCCTCTTCTGCCTTCTGCCGCTCCTCCACCTCCTTCCTTGCCATTGCTTGTCAATGTTGCTCCTTCACTTTGGCATCCCAGATGTTGTCATTATCATTCATGTCTTCTGCAAGGCACATGTCGGACCAGTTTTTGATGTTGGTAATGTTGGACATGGTTAAGGAAGAAGTTAAGGAGAAAGCCCAGATTGATACTGTGCCGCTAAAAGATTCAGACTCCAATGCTTCAAACTCTGTATGTCCACAATCCAGACACCAAAGCAAACCCCCACTCTTGTCACATTATCACTCTATGGCCTTCAGGGGTTCAGGCCTAAGAGGGGGATACTGTCATATCCCAGATTTTCACTAAGTCCAACTCCAGACTTCCAAATTGACTCTGAATGCATTCCAACCTTTTCTTCTTTCTCACCTTCCAGACTTGTTCTCTGCTTTCCTCTGGTTTTAACTCTGTTCCTATTATTCATTTCATATGACACTCATCATTGCTAATAAGCTTCAAATCTGTGTCTCGCTTAGTAGCATAGCTCTGGGAATACTTACCTCCGTCACAGCACAGGGATGTTTACTTCTGACCTCTGTGTAGTTAGTCATTCAGACCTGATTCCTCCGTATATAAACCTTCATACTTTGTCTCTAGTACTTCAGTTCAAATATCAACTTAATCACTTCCTTCGAGTCACTCTCGGTCCTTACTCTCATTCTCCTCTGAAATACAAGGTCCTTAGGGAACTGGCAAGGGTGTTAAGAATGCAGACACTAGTCTCCAGTATGGGAATCCTATCTTGCTGCTGGGAACGGCCTCGAGTAGGTCTCACACGACGACATCAAAGTGTGGAGAGAAGTCTCATAGAAGGACGCTGCCAACTATGGAAGGGGTCTCACTCAGATGGGGCCAAGTGGTACTAGAAACTAGCGTGTTAAGCGTAGAACTAGATGGGGAATACAAGTACAGGCAGCTAGGTATATATAGGGATGAGTGGAGTACAAAATGGGAGCGAGAGATCCCATTTTGGGAGGTGCTGTCTGTCCACGACGAAAAGAGAAAGGTTATGTAACCACAACAAAAAGGAGGTGGACCATACAAAAAGAGATGGATGCAGCCTAAGAAGTCAGAAAGGAAATATGGCTGCATCACCATGACCAAAAGAAGATGGACCATACCGCTTTTGGAATGGACTTAGAGGAAACAGGAATAGAGGTTAACATAATAGGGAATGGGCCACATGTGCAGTTCCATATGCTGTCTAGAAAGGAAATGGTGGAAATTGAATGAAGTCTGGAAAACGAAAAGGCTCATCGTCAGCATCTATAAGGTTGGGAGTGGATAGGGGTAATATGGATGGGGTGAGTGAGGGGAAAATTGTAACACCAACATGATCTCCAATGAAGAGACTGAAGTTGAGGCAGTGTGGACCAAGGCTGGGAAGGACATTGTGGTTGTTGGAGTCAAGAATGTACTTGGCATTGACCTGGACAGTGGAATGTTTGCAAAGCCAGAACAAAGCAGTCCAGTTGTTACAATTTTCCCTTCGCTTGCCCCATCCGCGTTACCCCTATCCGCCCCCAACCTCATAGATGCCGACAAAGAGCCTTTTTGTTTTCCAGACTTCATTCAGTTTCCTCCGTTTCCTTTCTAGACAGCATATGGAACTGCATCTGCGGCCCATTCCCTATTATGTTAACCCCTATTCTTGTTTTGTCTAGGTCCATTCCCAAAGCAGTATGGTCCATCTTCTTTCGGTCATGGTGACACAGCCATATTTCCTTTCTGACTTCTCAGGCTGCATCCATCTCTTTTCATTATGGTCCATTTCCTTTTCATTATGGTTATGTAACCTTTCTCTTTTCGTCATGGACAGACAGCACCTCCCAAAATGGGATCTCTCACTCCCATTTCATACTCCACTCATCCCTATATATACCTAGCGGCCTGTACTTGTATTCCCCATCTAGTTCTATGCTTAACACGCGAGTTTCTAGTACCACTCGGCCCCATCTGAGTAAGACCCCTTCCGTAGTCAGCAGTGTCCTTCTATGAGACTTCCCTCCACACTTCGACGTTGTTGTGTGAGACCTACTTGAGGCCATTCCCAGTGGCTAGATAGGATCCCATACTGGAGACTAGTGTCTGCATTCTTAACAAAAGAACTAGATCTTCCAACGTCCTTGCCACCGCGCAACAGGACACCCAACCTCCACCATTTGTTGATTCTCTGCCCACGACTTCTCTGACACTGACACTGACGAGGAAGCTCCCACCTCTCCTTCCGGTGCCTCTACACCTTGTAGCAGATCTCCTTCTTCGTCATCCTCGAACAAGGAATTTCATCTGACAGAAGAACCGAGAACTGATCGCTCGCAACATCTCCCAGCTCTACCAAGCTCCTCTCAACCTTCTGGCGGATCCTTCCTGGAACTTGTAGCTGTTGCCTGTATGTCCTCCTCTGCCACTCCCTGTGCTCACACTCCCCGAGGAGAGATCGCTGTGTCTCTCCGTGAGTACCACCCTCTACCTTCAGCACAGGCACCCCTCAATGATAACTACCTTCGCTTCGATGAATCCATCCAAGTAGACCCTCCCTTCTACCCATCCGCACCCACCATCATGTCTACTTCCGACAAACAGTCCGAGCTCAAAGCTGGACTCCCCGATGACTTCTCTGGGAAAGGTGAGGACACTAATCATTGGCTCCTAGCTATGAAGGCGTATTTCACCATGAATACAGCCTATTACTCCAATGACGCTGCCGCCATAACCTTCCTCAATAAAATGAGCAAGGGGCGGGGCATAGCCTTCTCTGAGGGATGGCTAATGAAGCTGGCCGATCTGAGTATCGACTCAGCAGACAAGACGCTGGAGAAG
Organism: Porphyrellus cyaneotinctus; assembly: GCA_038091315.1. NCBI lineage: Eukaryota > Fungi > Basidiomycota > Agaricomycetes > Boletales > Boletaceae > Porphyrellus > Porphyrellus cyaneotinctus. Next base: position 3,255 of record JBBPOF010000260.1, on the reverse strand, counting down.
TTGCTGGAGGACTTCAAGCACATCTTCGTCCCGAAGGACACCACCACAAGGGCCAGGATGGCCTTGCATGATATTCGCATAGAAGGGAGGCCCTTCTCAGGGGACTTCCATGCCTTCCGCTCAGCCTTCGAGCTCGAAGCTGGAAGATCGGGTGTCTCAGACCAGGATATCCTGAAGGACCTGGTCAAGTGTGCTGTGACCGAGTCACTAGCATGCAGTATGATGGCCTTGCCAGATGAACCCCCCATGGTTTCTGCTTGGCTTGACAAGGCAGGTCAATTTTTTGATGCTGCCAATAGATTGAAATCCCTTCGGAAGGGAGGGCTGTACATCCCCTCCACTTCCTCTTCTTCATCCCCTCGCTCACACAATCCCATGGCCATGGACGTCAACAGCGTCTACCTCACTCCTGCTGCCTGTGCCGAACACATGCGAAGCAACAAATGCTTCATCTGTCACAAGGTCGGATGTAGTACACAGAACCACCCCCAGAACCATGGAAACACCCCTTTCCGACCTCATGGGACCCAACCCTGTCCCCAGAATGTTCATGTCGCTGAGACCACTGAGTCTCCTCCTCCTCCTCCTCGTCCGGCCAAAGAGGATCCAATTCAGGAGTACATCCGTACCCTGAACATTGACTGCACCCACGCTCTTTGAACCTTGAAGATCTGTTTCAACAAGGGTCTTGACGAACACAGCGAACGAGTCAACAACGTTGAAGAAGAAGAGATTTCCTTTGCACAGACAGAGGAATCTCAGAAGGATTTTTAGATGGAAGGAGTGCCTTGACGCCACTGCCTTCCCATACAATTGCTCCTGTAATAGTATCTGACAAAAATGCTAGATTGATTCAAATCCCTCTATCAGCTTTTGTCGGACCCACAGGAAAAATCATTGACACCACCGCTCTCCTCGACAGTGGTGCTACCGGATGCTTTGTTGATCGCGACCTCGTTGAATGAATGAAGTGGCCAAAGACACATATGGCTTGCCCCTTAAAGGCACATAATGTGGACAGCACTTCCAACATGAGTGGACTCATATGGCATGAAGTCCAGCTCACAATACAAATCTCCAGAGCAGAAATGACCCAGACTTTCATGGTGATTAACTGTGGTTCACAAAATGTCATCCTTGGCCTCCCCTGGCTGCAGGAGGTCAACTCCGTCATCAATTGGGCAACTGGAGCCATTGGAATCCTCGACAAACTCCCAACCCTTTGCCACGACGACCCAGAAGCACTCAGGCAACAATACCTGATTCACTACCTCAACGTCAACCCCTTTGAGAAGTTGGAGAAACTTCTATGGAAACGGGTCAACCAGAATTCCAAATGGCTTCGGAAAACCATGTTGTCCACTGAGCTCGCTCAGAAGGCACAACCCAAAGAGGAGGTATTACCTCCACAATTCAAGGCATTCGCCAACGTCTTTCAGTAACCCCCTGATGGACAACTTCCTCCCTCTTGGTCATTTGACCACACAATCAAATTGGATAAGGACTTCATCCCAAAGCGCGCCAAGGCTTATCCCCTCAATCCTAAGGAGATCGAGGCATGTAAGGCATTCATCAATGAGCATCTCAAGGACAGAAAAATCTGCCCTTCCAAGTCCCTGCAGGCCAGTCCGTTCTTCTTCGTTCCCAAGAAGGATAGCACCCTCCATCCCTGCCAGGACTATAGATATCTCAATGCCCATACCATCAAGAACGCTTACCCCCTCCCTCTCATTTCCAATCTGATGGATAAGCTCAAGGGATCCTCCATCTTTACCAAGATGGATATCTGATGGGGATATAACAACATCCTCATCACCAAAGCCAACCGCTGGAAAGCAGCGTTCATCACCCCATTCAGTCTCTTTGAGCCCAATGTCATGTTCTTCGGAATGTGCAACTCCCCTCCCACTTTCCAGGCACTCATGGACCACATCTTCAGTGATTACATCGCTGAAGGATGGCTGGTCATCTATATGGACAACCTCTTGATCCACTCCTGTGACTCCGCCACCGATGAAGCCCACACTAAACTGGTTCTAGAATGACTCCGGGAGCATGAATTAGGGCTCAAACTCTCCAAATGCTTCTTCAGCATCCGTGAGGTGGAATACCTCAGGATGATCATCCATGAAGGGGAGGTCATGATGAACCCAGTTAAACTGGCTGCCATCCGCGATTGGGCTCCCTGCCGCTCTGTAAAAGCAGTTCGCTCCTTCTTGGGCTTCTGCAACTTTTATCATAAGTTTATACCAGACTTCGTGACCATTGTCCGTCCCCTCAACGCCCTCACTGGTAAGAAATACCAGTGGGAGTGGGGGTTGGCACAAGAAACTGCCTTCCATCGCCTCCAGAAGTGCTTCCTCCGGAAACCTGTTCTCTGCTTCCTGGACATCCACCAACCCTTCTTTGTTATGACCGACGCCTCCCTCCTTGTGGCTGGAGCTGTCCTCATGCAGAAGGATTCCAATGGTGACCTCCACCCCTGTGCCTACTACTCTCACACCTTCAGTTCCGCAGAGTGGAACTACGACATCTACGATCGCGAGCTCCTTGCTGTGATCCTCGCCCTCGAGGAATGGTGCCACTACCTCTCGGGCACCTACCACCCCATGACGATTCTCACTGACCACAAGAATCTCACCTACTTCAAAGCCCCTCATAAGCTCTCCTGCCACCAAGCCTGCTGGATGCTCTTCATCCAGGACTTTGATCTTCACTGGGACTACTGTCCTGGCTCCCAGATGGGTCCAGCAGATGCGCTCTCATGTATGGCCAAGGTGGATACCACCTCGGACAACGCAGAGGTAACATTGCTCCCCCCTGATGCTTTTGTCCACGCCCTTGACACTGAATTGGTTGTTAAGATCACTGACTCCACTCCTTCTGATCCCCTGGTCGTCAACGCTCTCACAGCCCTTGCTTCTGAGGCTCCGTTCCTCCCCTGCACTAACAAAGCCAATTGGATTTTCCTGGAGGGGTGCCTTTATTTCAAGGGTCACCTCTACATCCCGGAACCTGCCTGCCATGATTTGGTCTCTTCCCTCCACGTCTCCCCTGCTGGGGGACATGAGGGCTATTTCTGCACAGTACACTAGGTCCAATGTGACTATTGGTGGCCGGGCCTCACCTCTTCCCTCCATCGTTTCATTGCCGGGTGTGCCATTTGTCAGTTCCACAAGACGAACACACACCCCACCACCCCCAGTCTGACCCCTCTCCCTGTTGCTGCCACCTGCCCTTTTCAGCATCTCTCCG
>JBBPOF010000259.1:0-31600 GCA_038091315.1 Porphyrellus cyaneotinctus | reverse complement strand
AAGAGAAGAAGAAAGGCATCTTGACCTGGTGTTAGTATCCCAGGGAGCACGAACGTAGAGAAACGCGAGGATATAAGGAAAACAGAGGTGCACATATATTGTATTGTAACAGCACAGAGGGGGGACCTTTATGTGATACTGTGACCACTGTAACAAGCTGTGCAGTGCTGTGAAGCACTGCACAGCTTTCTGGTGTTTTGCTGATGATAGGTGATTATACCAATTTAGTTTGTTGTTCCCGCACGATGACTCAGTCCACTGTCCCTCAATAGCTGTCATGCCGTTGTTCTAGATCCCACTCGCAATCTCTATACATTTCCCACACACTGAGCTAGGCCCAGGGGTCCTTGCCTGGCTGTTTCCAAGGCGCAACTTTTTCAAAACTCATTTTCTGCACACTTTGAAAGCTGCTGTAAGTAGGTCGGATTGGACAATGTCCCTGGAGAGCTCTTGCACAATCTCATCTCAAGGTGTATTCCATTTTCATCTCCTTTCATCCCTCCATCCATCCTTTACTCTTTCTGATCCACTCCACCCATTGTGTGCTTACCAGTGCTAACTGTAGCCACCTAGACCTTTGCGAAATGGAACTTGACATGTCGTACGCACACATCGCCTCCCCAGCCATCATTGGACCTCACAGAGTGGGCTGCAGACATGAGGGTGAGGGCAGTACTGGCACTGGCAAACCAGTAGGCTGCACAGCAATGACTTTATACAACCAATGGATAAATAACGCCATTCCTATTCTTGTAATCTATATTCCCTTTTCGTCTAGGCCCATTCCCAAAGCAGTATGGCCCATCTTCTTTTGGTCATGGTGACACAGCCATATTTCCTTTCTGACTTCTTAGGCTGTGTCCATCTCTTTTCGTTATGGTCCATTCCCTTTTTGTTGTGGCTTACTTAACCTTTCTTGATTCATCATGGATAGACAGCACCTCCCAAAATGGGATCTTTTGTTCCCATTTCGTACTCCGCTCTTCCCTATATATACCTCGCTGCATGTACTAGTATTCCCCATCTAGTTCTACGCTATACAGCCTAGTTTCTAGTACCACTTGGCCCCGTCTGAGTGAGACCTTCCCTTCCACAGTCAGACATGTCTACTGCAAGACTTCCCTCCATACACTAAATGTTTGGGTATGAGACCTGCTTGTCATTGTTCCCAGCAATGAAACCAGGACCACACTGGAGACTAGTGCTTGCATTCTTAACATTAGATGCTCTTCATTCAGGACTTCAACCTCTGCTGGGACTATCACCCTGGCTCTCAGATGGGTTCAGCAGATGTGCTCTCACATATGTCTGAATTGGACACCACTTTAGACAATGCAGAAGTAACACTACTCCTCCCCAATGCCTTCATCTGTGTCTTTGATGTTGAATTGGCCTTCAAAATCACTGCTTCCACTCCCTCCAACCCCTTGGTTGTTGATGCACTCACTGCCTTGGCCTCAGAAGCCCTATTCCTTCTCCACACCATCAGAACAGACTGGTCTTTCCTAGATGGCCACCCTTATTTCAAGGGGCACCTCTATGTCCCAGAATCTGCCCACCACAACCTCATGACTTCCCTGCATGTCTCCTCCTCCAGGAGGCATGAGGGTTACTTCCATACAGTTCACTGGGTCCAATACAACTACTGGTGGCCAGGCTCCACTTCATTCCTCTGCCATTTCATTGCTGGGTGTGCCATCTGCCAGGCCAACAAGGTTAACACTCACCCCACAGTCCCTGGTCTTACCCCTCTCCCAGTCACTGCCTCCTGCCCCTTTCAAAACATCTTGGTTGATCTCATCTCTGATCTCCCTCCTTCCAACAGCTTCAACTTGGTTATGGTCATGGTCAACCATTGCCTCATGAAGGGGATAATTTCCTCCTTTGCTACAAAACAATTGACACCACTGGGGTTGCATTCCTCTTTTTCAAACATGTATTCCCCTAATTTGGCCTCCATGACAAATTGATCTCAAATCGCAGCCCACAATTCACCTCTGCCTTTGCTAGAGAACTCTCTCATCTCCTGCAGTATGACCTTGCCCTCTCCACTACCTATCATCCTCAAATAGATGGTGAAACAGAATGGGTCAATCAGAAACTTGAGACCTACCTTCACATATTCTATATAGATAACCCCCCAAAATGGAAGTCCCTCCTTCCCATGGTGGAATTCTCCCACAACTTTGCAGTAAACTCAGTGATCAAACAAACTCCATTCTCTCTCATGATGGGCTACAAACTGTCATATCCCATGTTTTGGACTCAAACTCATACTCCACCTCCAACACTTCCAACCCTTTTCTGGATCACTCCTGTCAACTCTGCCAACCACTATGTTGACTCTTGATATATTCCACTCATCTGCACCTCTGGCACACTCCTGCACTTCTGGGCTTCAATCTGCCCTTTCCATCTCCCCTGATTATGACTCCCACCCTATGACTCCCATTTACTCATTCTCTGTAACAACCTCATTGCTAATCAGTTAACCTGTGTCTCGCTTAGAAGCACAGCTCCAGGCATTCTTACATCCATCACAGCTCTGGACCATTTGTACCTCCGTCTCAGCTCCAGCATACTTACCCCCATCCCCCATTAACTTAGTCACTCAGACCTGTCACCTCCATATATAATCTCATAGAGTATAGTGTCATACTCCAGTTTGAATATCAACTGAAATACACCATGAACCTCTGACCTCCTTAATGGGTTGACTCCCATCTGTTACAATTTTCCCTTTGTTCGCCCCATCTGCATTACCCCTATCCACCCCCAACCCTATAGATGCCGAGGATTGCCCCTTTTGTTTTCCAGACTTCATTCAGTTTCCACCGTTTCCTTTCTAGATGGCATATGGAACTGCACATGCAGCCCATCCCCTATTATGTTAACCTCCATTCCCATTTTGTCTAGGTCCATTCCCAAAGTGGTATGGTTCATCTTCTTTCAGTTGTGGTGACACAGCCATATTTCCTTTCTGTGTTCTTAACACCATCTCCTCCATCATTACCTTTGGCTCCCCCATTGTTAACTTTGTCCCTCATCAAATACAAGGACACAGTTTGCACAAGGGCGCAGCACTCTGACCTGAGTTGCTGAAGCTGCAGTCCCTAACCCCTCTGGTCAAGTCCACCATGACCTCCACTTATGTCCGTAGGACATTCATCTTCAGACATTTCCATCTGTTCTCATCCTCTACCTTGTCCCACTGAACTTTGTTGTCTACCTTTGGACATCCTTGTCCATCTCTGGACATCACTGTCCACTTCCAGACTTTGTCCTTCACTCCCGAACTTCATCATTCACCCTCGGACCTTGTTCCTGTTACCAGATTTGGTCAACCCCTAAGCGGACTTGCACTCTGATGCCAAAACAGAGCATAGGACCTCCATGTAATCATGGTTCTAACACAAACTCCATGCCTATCCACCTCTTGGAAAGACATTCCTCCCTACCCTCAAATAATGACTTCACTCCCTTGACGAGGCTTGAAAAGAGGCTCACACAGCTCATGAGCAAGCCCAACAGCTCATGAGAGAACACATATCCTCCAACTTTAAGCCTTGGAAACTCAGCAATAAAGTTTGGTTGGAATCTAAAAACTTCCAACTTTGACTCTGCCCAAAAGCAAACTGGTCCCTTTGAGATAACTCAGGTGATCTCCCATACCACCTACCAGCCAAAACTTCCTCAACATGGAGGATACACAATGTCTTCTATGTTTCTCTTCTTTTTCATTATAGGAAGACTGCAGAACATGGACCCAACTTCCATAACTGTGAGAACTGTGATTTCTATGGAGGTCCTATGCCCTGTATTGGCATCAGAGCACAAGTCCACTTAGGGGTTAACCAAGTATAGTAATGGAGAACAAGGTCTGAAGGTGAACAACAAAGTTCAGAAGTGGATGACGAAGTCTGGAGGCAGACAGTGATATCTGGAGACAGATGGTGATGTCTGAAGATGGACAAAGATATCTGAGGATGTCCAGAGGTGGACAACAAAGTTCAGTAGTAAACAAAGTAGGGAATGAGGATGGATAGGAATGTCAGAGGACAAATGTCTTGTGGATATGAGCAGAGGTCACAGCAGACTTGACCAGAGGGGTTAGAGACTGTAGTTTCAGCAACTCAGGTCAGAGCACTGCACCCTTATGTGAACTGTGTCCTTGTATTTAATGAGGGATGGAGTTAATAACAGGGGAGCCAAAGGTAGTGACTAAGGAGTTGAGAGTCAACCCATTAAGGAGGTCAAAGGTTTGTGTGGTATTCAAGTTGATATTTGAACTAGAATATGACACTACACTCTATGAGTTAATATATGGAGGTGACAGGTCCAAGTGGCTAAGTAATGGGGATGGAGATAAGTGAGCTGGAGCTATGATAGAGGTACAAAAGGTCCAGAGCTATGATAGATGCATGAATGTCCAGAGCTGTGACAGATGTACAAATGCCCAGAGCTGTGCTCCTAAGCAAGACATAGGTTAAGCTGATTAGCAATAGTGGTGTCAGAGAGAATGAGTAAGAGGAGAGTCATAGAGAGGGAGTCATATTCAGGGAAGATGGAAAGGGTAGATTGAAGTCCAGAGGTGCAGGAGTATGCCAGAGATGCAGATAAGTGGAATGTGTCAGGAATGGACATAGTGGTTGGCAGAGTTGACAGAAGCAGCCCAGAAAAGGATCAGAAGTGTTGGAGATGGTGTATGGTGTTGAACTTATAGCACAGGATATGACAATAACTCTCCCTCAATCTAATTGCTGGAGAAGAGGAATATGAAATTGATCAGATCCTTGCTCACTGAGGATTTACTCACTGCTACCAATTTCTCATCTCTTGAAAAGGATACTCTTTGGCTGAAAACACCTGGGAACCAGAAACCAACTTAACACACACACAGACCACCCTTGCTGCTTATAAGGCTCACTTCCCTTCTGATTTCCCCAGTTGAGCCTTTCTGTTTTACTCTACAGCATTCCCCTCATCATGCAGCTCTCCTTCTCCATCTCTCTGGATTGCACTGACCTCATCACCATTCCCACCCTTACCATCACCTACATACTCTTTTCAATGTTTTGTTTGCTTAATTGCCCCATTATCTCCATTATGGATGAGACCAACACCTGGGGTGGTGCCCAATCCTGGGATCCTCCAGTCCTCGGTCCTAAGGAACAGTCACAACTAGCCAAAGAAGATCTCATGGATGACTAGGATCTCTAATCCATCATTCCTTTTATGGGGATAGAACTAGTTTCCCACTCTGTTTTGTAATGACCATTCTGTTTTCACCATGGTTCTTATCCTTTTTGCACTGGACTGAGTTTCAACCCAAACTCCCTTTAAGAATGCTCCTTCATCTATTTGAACTTCACTCCAAACAATGTCCTATGCCTATGACCTCCTTGTCCTCCTTCAATAGCTCCCTGTTACAATATAATATATGTGTGCCTCTGTTTTCCTTATATCCTCGCGTTTCTCTACGTTCGTGCTCCCTGGGATACTAACACCAGGTCAAGATGCCTTTCTTCTTCTCTTTAACCCAGACAGCTTTAGTGTCATTGCATTACCTTAAATGCACTCCCCACGCCATTCCTTTTTTCTATTGCCAGTAGGGGACACGCACTTATGTCTGGTCTATCTATCTATGGACAGCCTTCTCCTCTAAGTAGTTCTCTTGCACTGCTTACGTTTTCCCTAACAACCATCATGACTCAGTCTTTCTACTGCTTCTATGATGTTCTATGGATTAGTCATCCGCAGTAGCTCACTAGTACTGATACCAACCTGCCTGTATCTCTTTTCCCCATTCTTGATCTATGCAATACAACGTTCATTGTACATTCTCAAGTCTCCATCGACCTCTGTCCGTTTTGACTAGAGGAACCTTGACCTTGATCCCTTGACTTGACTCTTGTCGTAGCTCTGTTCTATTGAGGATGTTGTGTCTCTTCGTGAGTACCTTCCTCGAGACAAATAGAGTACGCTCAACGTACAGCGTACGTTTTGCGTAACAAAAGATCAAGAATCTCCCTCCGTCCCTCCTATTTAGGAGAAGGATGGACCCACCTTTGTCACCATGACATCCAGACCTTCTTGTCGAAGGTACCAAGTACCACAGGACTCTGACAACAACAACGAGTTGTTGTACTCTGAAACCACTGTATCCAGAACCTCCCAGGCTGTGATGCCCTTCGTACCCACTGTACCCCCTGTACCCAGAATAACCCCAACACCCATGTCGAACCCCTCCGAACTCAAGGCCGCCCTCCCCGCAGATTTCTCTGGGGAACCCTCAGATGCCATGAGATGGATCAAGGCCATGAAGGCCTACTTCGCCATCAACTCCAGATTATATTCGTCAGATGAAACCCAGGTCATGACCACTCTCAATAAGATGAGCAAGGGATGAGGAGTCTCTTTCTCAGAGATGTGGTATGACAAAATGGCCGATGCCAACACCCCCAGCTCCAATAAAACCTTCGACAAACTTGTACTGGACTTCGAGTCCACCTTCTTTCCCTTCAATATCAAAGCAGTCGCTCAACATGACCTCACTAAGCTGGTCCAGAAATCATTCAAACTTCCTAATGAAAGTATGGATGATGGATTCCAGAAGTACATCACCGACTTCCAAAACCTTGCTGCTAAGGCAGGAATCACCGATCCCATCACGCTCATTGACCAATTTTCCCTCGGTGTCGATCAACAGATTGCTACCATGATTTTGTCCATGGCCGCCATCCCCACCACATTATCCAAATGGATCGAGCAAGCCAAAATTTTCCATGCACAAAAGATGTGCATCACTACCCTAAGGGGTTGTCATGGAACTCCCTCACTTCTAAGCTCTCATACCACCAGGGACCCTGATGCCATGGACATTGATGCAGTAACCCTGTGAAAACTTACCCCTGCAGAATGTGCTAAGTGCTTCAAAGACGGCCTTTGCTTCCGCTGCAGAAAACCCGGACACAATGCCACCCAATGTCGTTCTCAGAGAACCTCTCAATCATCGACCCCTCGCCCCCAGAAAGTTCAAAACGCAGAAACCACCACTACCAATGACACTCCCCCATCGAACTCTACCGTTGCTCCTCTTTCCACACTAGAACAATATGTTCAAACCTTGAAGACCCAAGGAAAGGACGAAACTGAGGTCCTTCAAACCTTGAAGCTCTGCTACAATGACCCAGTGGAGGAAGTAGCTGTAACCAATCTCGAAGCAGAGGATTTTTAAATCAGGAAGATGTTTTGATGTCCTCTTCCCATGATATTGCCCATGTACTAGTAGCCTTGCCAAAACAAAGAACTCTTTGCATTCCTATCAAACTCCAAGCTAGTACAAAAATCGTTGAAACCACCGCTCTCATTGACTGTGGGGCAACCAGAAACTTCATCGACACCAGACTCCTTTGTGAAGCCAACTTTCCCCTCGTTTGCCTTCCCAAACCTACCTTGGCAATAAATGTTGACGGAACCACCAATGCAAAAGGAACCATACATTGGAAAGCCCATACCTCTTTTCAACATAACTCCTTCTCCGATGATATAGACCTCATGGTACTCAGTCTTGGAAAAAGACAGATCATTCTGGGGATGCCTTGGCTTCAAAAGTGGAATCCCCACATCAACTGGAATGCTCATACTCTTGAAATCCCTCGACCACCATCCCCAACATCTGATGATCCACACATCCCACAAAGATACCTCCTTCAGTGGCTAGGTTTAGAAGCTGACTGAAAGATATCACAATGACTTCAAAAACGAGAACTGTGGCATAATGGTGAAACGATCAATAAGATCACCATCTCTACCCAAATTGCTCAAACTGAGAAACCAACAGAACAACCGGTTCCGGATTGGTGCCAGGACTTCACTGATGTCTTCTCGGAAATGATGCATACCAAGTTACCTTCCCATAGATCCTTTGATCACACCATCGATCTCCTTCCTATGTTCACCCCGAAAATAGCTAAGATATACCCCTTAAATCCTGCCGAACTTTCTGCTTGCGAGGCATTCATCAAGGAACATTTAGCAACCAGACGTATCGTTCCCTCCAAATCCCCTCAAGCATCCCCATTCTTTTTCATACCCAAAAAGGACGGAACCCTTCACCCTTGCCAAGATTATCGACACCTGAACCTTCATACCCGACACTTCAGGTATCCTTTACCACTCATCCCAGAACTCATTGATGACATGAAAGATGCCAACTTCTTTACCAAATTCGACATCCAATAGGGATATAACAACATCCAGATTCAAGAAGAGGACCAATGGAAAGCTGCATTCATCACACCCCTCAGGTTGTTCAAACCCACCATCATGTTTTTCAGATTTTGCAACGCTCCAGCAACCTTTCAATCCTTTATGAATCACATCTTCGTAGACATGATTGCGGAACGTTGGCTCAAAATCTATATAGACAATCTAGGCATCTGCACCCAAGGTTCCCTCTCTCTTCACCATGAACAAACATGTCGCGTCCTCCTCCGCCTACACAAACACAATCTATCTTTAAAAATCTCCAAATGCACCTTTGATGTCCCAACAATGGAGTATCTTGGGATGATCATTGGACAGGGACAGGTCGCAATGGACACAAAGAAACTCAATGCCATCCACGACTGGAAACCGCCCACTTCTGTCAAGGGCATATGGTCCTTCACTGGCTTCGCCAATTTCTACTGCAAATTCATTCCCAATTTCTCCAACATTGTCCCCCCCCTGAATCTGTTAACCCAGAAAGATGAACCTTGGGCTTGGACCCCGCTCCAACAGAAAGTGTTCGATACCCTCAAAACCATTTTCTCCTCCGCCCCTGTCCTTTGTATCCCCAATACCTCACAACCCTTTTTGCTCATGACCGATGCTTCCCTTTTGGCCGTGGGCGCAGTACTTATGCAGGATGATGCTAATGGTGATCCTCATCCCTGTGCTTACTTCTCAAAAACCTTCGCCCCTGCAGAGCGCAACTATGACATCTATGATAGGGAACTCCTCGCTGTTATCCTTGCTCTTTCTGAATGGTGACATTACCTTCAAGGAACCAACCATCCGATCACTGTCATCATGGATCACAAAAACCTTTCCTACATCAAAGATCCCCGCAAACTCTCTCGTCATCAAGCTTGTTGGGCTCTGTTTCTCCAAGATTTTGACATTATCTGGAAGGTAATGCCTGGATCCAAGATGGCTCCTGCAGACGCCCTCTCTCGATGGGATCATCTGGACACCACCGCCGATAATGCAGATGCTTCCATTTGCCCAGATCCCGTGGTCCTCAATGCTCTTGACATCACTCTCGCCCACAAATTCTCTTCTTCCTCTGCCTCTGATCCTCTTGTGTTGCACGCCATCACCAACCTCCAGCAGGGCTCACCATTGTTTCCCCATTCCACTCTCGCTGATTGGACTCTCGACAACGGTCACCTCTACTTCAAAGGCCGTATGTATGTACCTCCATCCTCTCGCCACTCCGTCGTCTACGCTTTGCACTCCTCTCCTTCTATGGGTCATATGGGTCGCTTCCACACCAAAGCTGTTGTCGAACGTGACTTTTGGTGGCCTGGACTGTTACGCGAAACGTACACTGTACGTAGAGCGTACTCTGTTTGTCTCGAGGGAGGTACTCACGAAGAGACACAACGTCCTCGATAGAACAAAGCTACGACAGAAGACAAGTCAAGGGTCAAGGGTTCCTCGAGTCGAACGGACTGAGGTCTAGGGAGACTTGAGAGCGTACAATGAACATTATATTGCGCAGATCAAGAATAAGGAACTAAAGTACATGCAGCTCGGTATAAGTATTCGTGAACTACTGCGGATGACTAAACAATAGAACGTCATGGAAGCAGATAGAATGACTGAGTCACAAATGAGTCATGATGGTAACTAGGGGAGACGTAAGTGACGCGAGAGAATCACTTAGAGGAGAAGGCTGTCCGTAGATAAACGAATAGAGGTAAGTGCATATCCCCTACCGGCAATAAAGAAGAGAACGGCATGGGGAGTGCGTTCAAGGTAACGCAATGACGCTGAAACCATCGGGGTTAAAGAGAAGAAGGAAGTCGTCTCGACCTGGTGTTAGCATTCCAGGGAGGGCGAAAGTAGAGAAATGAGACGATATAAGGAAAACTGAGGCGCACATATACTGAATCGTAACACGGACTATCCTCCTTTGTCAATGCCTTTGTCGCTGGTTGTGCTATCTGCCAGCAGAACAAGGTTAATACCCACCCGACTCACCCCCCTCTGGCTCCGATCCCCTCCGCCTCCTCGCTTCCCTTTCGACAACTCTCTGTTGATCTCATCACTGATCTTCCACTTTCTGCCAGCTTTGACTCTCTGATGGTCGTGGTCGACCACGGCCTTATGAAGGGGGTAATTCTATGCCCTTGTACTAAAACTATCAATGCCGCTGGAGTTGCCAAACTATTCTTTGAACATGTTTACAAATGATTCAGATTATACAACTCTATCATCTCGGATAGAGGCCCTCAATTCACCTCTGCTTTCACACTGGAACTAGCCAGACTCCTCAACTATGATATCTGCCTCTCCACCGCTTATCACCCTCAGACTGATGGCCAGACCGAACGAACTAATCAGGAAATTGAAACCTATCTCCATATCTTCTGTTCCAACAACCCCCAAAGATGGACGGAATACATCACCACTGCTGAATTCCACCACAACTCTGCCCCACACAGCTCTACCAAGGTCTCCCCTTTCTCCTTACTTCTCAGATACGAACCCCGGTCATATCCCCCCCTGGGCAAGACCTTTCTTCCCGCTCTAGAAAACCAACTCTCCCTACTTGAAGAAGCCCAAAAAGAAGCTCTTGCAGCACATGAAACCGCCAGATGGATCATGACAGAATGTTCCACCCAGAAATTCTCCCCCTGGAAAGTAGGAGATAAAGTTTGGCTTGAAGCCTCTAATCTACACCTCCATTACCTTTCTCAGAAACTCGCCCCAAAATGCCATGGACCCTTCAAGATATCTCAGGTCCTATCACTGCTCACTTACCAGTTACGCCTACCGCCCACATAGAAAATCCATGATGTGTTCCATGCCAACCTTCTATCTTCTTATCGCAAAACCATCACACATGGTCCCAACTTTCCCCGACCCCCTCCTAACTTAATAGAAGCTGAAGAAGAATATGAAGTTGATCGGATCATTAGTCATAGAGGCAATGCCAGAAAACGCTGGTACCTAACCACATGGAAAGGCTACCCATCTTCGGAAAATACGTGGGAACCCGAAATCAATCTCCGCCATGCCCCTGAAATACTCAAGGCTTATAAGGAGAGCCATCTTTTAAACTAAAATCCCCAGGAAGCGGTGTCTCTTCGTGAGTACCCTCCTGCAAATGTTCCACTTCTCCATTGAAGCCCTCATCTTTGACTCCCCTGAATATGTCTTTCCTATCTTCATCTCATTCCTCCTCTTCTCTATCCTCCTCTCCAAATACCTCCCCATTACGTTCTTGTCCTGTTCGTCCGTCTTGCTTACTGCTCCATTTTATTCTCATTCTTTACACCGCTATTCTCACCATGCCACATATTTGCCGTGCTCTCGAGGATCTCTATCTGTTCAAAGAAGACGTCGTCACCCAGGAGCTCATCAAACTTTTCCACAAGACCCTGACAGTTGAATGGTACCATCGCCTGGCCAACCCTTCTGACCCTCCTTCGGACTTTGGTATCCCTTTACAACTTCATATATCTGCTCTCCCTCATCGTATTCTCACCATCCTTCATCTATATGGATTCCATTCTTTCATCGAACAATTACCCACCACCATGATTTATCCCATGTTCCGATGAATTTACTTATCCATGTCCATGGGAGAACGAGACAGATACATGGAGGCTACTGACTTTCTTCCTCCGCGATCCCCGCCTATCTTACCTGTTCCTCCTCCCAGACCCCAAGGAGAAACCTTTGTACCTGCCACCTCCATTCTCGCATCCCACATCTCTTCTCGTCCCTGCTTCCCCACAACCCTGCTGTCTGAAACCTCTACTGCAATCAAACCATCCACCCCCACCTCTCCTGTCGAACGACCTCTCACTCCAGTGACTATTCACTTCCCACATGACTCTGATACTGCTGGCCGACATCTCAATGAAGACGCTCAATGCATCTTCAGGACCTATTACACTTGAAACGCTTCTGGCAATAATGTTCTCTCGGTGGCCACTCAGGTTCTTCCGAACGTCTTTCCTCCTAACCCCGCCAATGCCTCCACTCAGTGTTTTCGTTGTCACGGTCTTGGGCACTTGCGAGATGACTGTCCTCAATACATCTGTCCCAAATGTCATTGTGCCGCCCCCGGTCATCCATCACGTTTGTGTCTCACCACCCAATGTAGCATTTGCCTTTGATGGGGACATGGATCCCAGTTTTGTCCTGATGTACCTTGCTCCGCTTGTGCTGCATTTGGGCACCAAGAGGTTGATTGTCCTTTTACGGTCCTTACTCCCAAGCAGGCCGCGTCTATCTTTTCCCCTGGAGCTCTCCAACAAGAACCCCCTCCTCCTGATGCATAGGGGTAGTATGTTACTTGAGCCTGGGGCTCCAGTATACAAAGGGGGTAATGTTACAATACAATATATGTGCACCTCTGTTTTCCTTATATCCTCGCGTTTCTCTACGTTCGTGCTCCCTGGGATACTAACACCAGGTCAAGATGCCTTTCTTCTTCTCTTTAACCCAGACAGCTTTAGCGTCATTGCATTACCTTAAATGCACTCCCCACGCCGTTCCTTTTTTCTATTGCCGGTAGGGGACACGCACTTACATCTGGGCTATCTATCTATGGACAGCCTTTTCCTCTAAGTAGTTCTCTTGCACTGCTTACGTTTTCCCTAACAACCATCATGACTCAGTCATTCTACTGCTTCTATGATGTTCTATGGATTAGTCATCCGCAGTAGCTCACTAGTACTTATACCAACCTGCCTGTATCTCATTTCCCCATTCTTGATCTATATAATACAACGTTCATTGTACATTCTCAAGTCTCCATCAACCTCTGTCCATTTCAACTAGAGGAACCTTGACCTTGATCCCTTGACTTGACTCTTGTCATAGCTCTGTTCTATCGAGGATGTTGTGTCTCTTCGTGAGTACCTCCCTTGAGACAAATAGAGTACACTCAACGTACAGCGTATGTTTTGCGTAACATGTGCAGACACTGGCACAGAGCTCACAGTGATGTACAGATTTGGAAATCCTGTGCAGCCCGCTAAATTCTGTGAGCACTGTACAGCACATACAGTCCTACAGAGTACCTACAGGCCAACTTTTTTTTTTTCCTTTGCACTCTCATCTCCATGCTCTAGTAGTAAGCAAAAAAAATCTATGTATTATGTTCCTTATCTACAACAACAATGCTATATAAAATACTATGAGTGGACATACCATGTGGGAGTGTCCCTGAGTAGTCATAGTCATTGTCGTTGTCATCATCATCTGGTGCTGTGGTGGCAATACCTGTGTGGCACATCATTGATGAGGATGCTATAGTGGTGGTGCCACCATGCAATCATCATCATCGTGTTGCTGCTGGTGTGGTACAACAGTGTCCTCATCATCCTCGTCTGTTACAATTTTCCCTTCATTCGCCCCATCCGTGTTACCCCTATCTGCCCCCGACCCTATAGATCCTGAGGACATGCCCTTTCATTTTCCAGACTTCATTCAGTTTCCACTGTTTCCTCTTTAGATGGCGCATGGAATTGCATACACAGCCCATTCCCTATTATGTTATACCATAATGAATATGACAGCTATGACCCAGTGTCATATCCCAGATTTTCGTTAAGTCCAACTCCGGGTTTCCGAATGGACTCCGAGCGTATTCCGACCTTTTCTGCTTTCTCGCTTTCCAGACTTGTTCTCCGCTTTCCTCCGGTTTTGAATCTGTTCCTATTATTCATCTTGTATGACACTCATCATTGCTAATAAGCTTCAAATCTGTGTCTCGCTTAGTAGCACAGCTCCGGGCATACTTACCTCCGTCACAGTGCGGGGATATTTACTTCCGGCCTCCGTGTAGTTAGTCATTCGGACCTGAGTCCTCCGTATATAAACCTCCATACTTTGTCTTTAGTACCTCAGTTCGAATATCAACTTAATCACTTCCTTCAAGTCACTCTCGATCCTTACTCTCGTTCTCCTCTGAAATACGAGGCCCTTAGGGAACTGGCAAGGGCGCGACACATAAGTCCTGCGCCGACAACCTCATCCCTCCGTCTACCTCTGACCTTCCGTCGTACCTCCGGTACACCTCCGACCCCAACCTCTGACCTTTGCGCTCGTGCACCTCCGGACTTCGTTGGACTCGTCCGGAAGAACCGGATCTAACAGTTAACTCCCAACTCCTCAGTCACTACCTTTGGCTCCCCCATTGTTAATTCTGTCCCTTGTCAAATACAAGGACACAGTTCGCACAAGGGCACAATGCTCTGACCTGAGTCACTGAAGCTGCAGTCCCTAACCCCTCCAGTCAAGTCCACTGTGACCTCCACTCATGTCCACAGGACATTCATCCTCTGACATTCCTATCCATCCTTGTCCCCTACTTAGTCTACTACTGAACTTTGTCATCCACCTCTGGACATCACTGTCCGCCTCTGGACTTTGTCATCCACTTCCGGACTTCATTGTTCACCTTTGGACCTTGTTCACCTTTACCAGACTTGGTCAACCTCTAAGCAGACTTGTGCTCTGATGTCAATACAGAGCATAGGACCTCCATAGAAACCACAGTTCTAACAATGACTAACTACATGGAGGTTGGAAGTAAATATCCCTGGTGCTGTGACAGAGGTACATAAATATGTCCAGAGCTGTGCTACTAAGTGAGACACAGATTTAAAGCTTATTAGCAATGAAGAATGTCATGCAAAATGAATAAGAGATGAGTAGTAGAAATAGAGTCATAAGCAGAGAGAAGTGGAAGACAAGTCCAGAGGGCAAGAGATGTGGAGATAAGAAATGGTCAGAATGGAACCAGAGTCAATTTGGAATCCCAGAGTTGGACTTAGCAAAAAACTGATATATGACAGTAGGTGCAGTTTTGCACTGTGGAGAAAGTGATCATCAATTGATTGAACACCCTATGAGATGGAGCTGTCCCACTTACCTTGGTTATGATAAGGGAAATTGTTGTGGCAATGCTCATAAGTATGGCACTGGAGGTCTTTGAGATCCAAGCTTCAGATGGGTCAACCTTCCAATGTTTAGATTCCTTCTTGCAATGATGGCTTCACAATGTGATAGAGTGGTCAGAACACAAAGCAGCTCATACAGCTCAAAAGATCCCAGATGATTGGGAGGACATCTGCAAGAAAGCCACACTTCACCTCACCTATGTGATCAAGCAAGAATATATTCCTGCATCACTGTATGTCAATTCAGATCAAACACAGATTGTCTACATGTATGTGCAGGGATCTGTTGAAATCCAACCTGATTGAATGTCTAGCCTTTCATCTTCCATTTCTAACTTCACAGTCTAGACTCCATATCATGGGGATTATGTCATGATAATGACTATGATTACATATCTCTTATATATATTTATAACCTTTCATTGTGATTGGTTGATAAGCCAGATAGGCAGCTTTACCACTATTGGCTGGTGATAAGGATGTATATAGATAAGCTCCTTTTCTACCATTGGCTCAGAACATTTTCTAATGTTCTTTGCCTGCCCTAAAGGGCTTCTTTATCTCACACCTGCCCTAAAGCATGGTGTTTATATACTGACCTGCTATTGCATATACAGTAAGAACTCTCTTAATCCTCTATGGAATTATTTGTCTTACACTTGCATATCTTTCCTCTACTCCAAGGACAGTGTAACAGTGAGTCTTTCCTCACAATATCCTGTGCTGATGTTGGCGGGCTCTCCTGTTACGATTCACCCCTATTTGTCTCTTTTTCCTTTCCTTTGACTTAGCTAAGCCTTCTTCGGACTTATCTTTCTTTTCTTCGCGATGACTCACCCCCGTTCCATAACCTTCCACGATGTTCCACTTGCTTCGTCATCGCCCCTCTTTCCCCACGTTCTATTACCTTCTCTGCCGTTCTATGCCTGCCCTGCAGTAGTTCTCACACCTGCCCTAAACCCTCATCTTTAGTTTATAAGTCGCCGTGCTGGCGCCCCTTAGCCTTAACCTTGGTCTCCTCGTTCTACTCGCATACTCCTGTACTTCGGTACTCCTTCCGCGAATACGAACTCCCTTTGACTCCTCGTCGCTCGTCACTGAGTGGACGTCTCACTGAACCCTCGACCGCTCGTGTTGATTGAGCGCGTCTTTGAATCCTCGACGTCCTTGTTGATAGGACGAACCCTTGAACCTCCGTCGTTCTTTCTTTGAACGGACGTGCCATCGAACCCCTTGACGTGCTGCCGCACACCCTACGAGGCTACGCCTATCGCTACCCGTGGTAGTCGTAACATCTCCTTTACTTTGGTCTACCATTGTAACAGATATAAGCTCATTAGTACTTACCAATATTTTCCCACACCTCTGGCTAGTCATATGATCTACAATGATCAAAGTAAAAACATGATTAGAGAAAAATATTATTGATGATCATTCAATATAATTATGAAGTGTTATTTGACAAGGAATTATCAGCAACTTATCATTTTTTTGTCATTATGATAAATATATGATAGTTACTGGCATGTAAGCATGGCAAAACAAAGCATTATACAAAACTATGATTACAATATTGTAATGTTATTGTAATGGTATATCAAGGTGCTGATTTTTATCTGGCATGATGACACATGTAACATTCTCATTTTCATGTGAACCAGGGCTGTGTGATGCACTGCATAGTCATTACTGCATGCAGAGGCAGGTGCTAGACGCCATCCTGTTCCTTCGGATTGGCCTCCCAATCTCGACAACCTCATGTCTCAAGCTTAGGCATGTTTCCCATATCAACCATTTATGACTGTAGCTAATTGGCTGATTTTCTTTCTGACTGCACCTATGAGCTTGTGCAGGTACTCACTGCACAGTGAGGTACATCTGATCATACCATAGGTTAGACTGTTCCATTCTGTGAGAATCATCAGGGGAACTGTGAGGTGCTGATATAACCAGCTAGATATTCTCAAATAGTCATCAATTTGACACAAATAGATAAAGCTATGGTACGGAAGCGTAGAAACGAGACTGAGCCCAAAAGGCGATGAGTCGAATCACAAGGCAGTAAAGGTCCAGGTGCGCCTCCTAGGCCTCAACGTCCACGGAGGTGTGGTCTCCTTGAAAATATGTATGAAGCATTGTGTATGAGATTCAAAGACATCAGTGAGAACTTGGGAGCAACAAATTGAAACAGCTCTGCAAGGCCATTCCGAAACTCCGACCACCCCCAACCCCCGTTTTTCACCAACTCCTTCAACTCACAATATGACACTGTCATCCACGGTTCACTTCTAGGTGCGTTGTCAAAAACTTATCGGTCACTACATTACATCGCGATGATATCGATCATCACCAAACCTGAGTCATCGGCACTGGTGAAAAATATTCTAAAAACTAAGAACAGCCAACTGATTATTTGGTCTTCATGATTGCAACGTTCGTTTTACTTACCTTCCCGTCTCAGAAAAAACACTGGGATCGAATGGAAGAGAATCGGAATGCTACAAGTCGGCAGTGAAATGTTACTTAACGTCCTCGATATCTGGCAATGCGTGTTTCTACTTCCGTCCAACCAGTTCGGTGAATTTTGCTTCTCTTTCACGCTGTAGCAAAGGTCAGCTCTGTCCACGTATGTTGCATTCTTGACGGACCTCATCCATTGCCTTCACAATGCGAAGTCTTTCTACTTCGCGAGCGCAGTCTGCGATGCGCGCCTCCGTCTCTCTCACATGCTCTCTTGCTGACTCTAGTCGTTCTTGCTGGGCCCGAAGCTCCCCTTCTTTTCCTTGCCATCGCGCGCGCTCCTCCATGCAACGCGTTTCCGAGCGAGCACGCACTTCAGCTACTCGAGCCTTCTCCTCCTGGAACCTACTTTCTGCCTTTTGCGCGACGGAGAGTGCCCTGGCGTGCGAGCCTTCGGCTTTTGCTTCTCGTTTAATCGCATCTTTATGGAGGCTTTGAAGGGTCGCGAGGTTCTTCAGAGCCGAGTCTAGAGCGACCTTTTCATTGGTTGATTCCGTCTTGAGAATTTTTGAAAACTTTTTGGATTCCTTCTCTAGGACTGACGTCAGCGCCGTGGTGTTGGATCTCGGATGTGACACCCACTCTCTTCCTTCGCAATCCGATCCTTTTGCTCTTGGCTCAACAATCGTTCAGCGTTGTCGCCTCTGACGAAGAGACTTTCATCGACCTCGGGTTCCGCGTTCGGCCCCATGAGTGGCGCACCATTCGCAAATGCAGAAGTCGCCGCAGTGCTGTGTGTACTTCTGGTCGTCCGAACCGACTGTTTCCTTGCCAAGGCGCTGCCAAAGGTCGTCCTCATTTCAGACATGCTTTGTTCCTGGCCTTCAGGTTCGGTGGGAAGGGAGCGGAGGGAAGGAGCCTTTTGTTCAGCTTCGTCGTCTGCATGTTTCGGAGGAAGACTATTTCCTCTTGGATGGTTCGAACTGTTCTTGTCTGTGAGGATACTCTCCCCTGGGTCGACGGAATTGTCGTCGTTTGTATGACTGAATTGCATGACGAGGGCGTCGTAATAGCGAGTTTGACCACTAGGTGATACTGAAGGCGTCGAGGTAGCAGACATACAACCTTGAAGAACATGCGCGACGTCTTACATAAATAACAATCCCGACCGAACGACGTCATCCATCCCCTGTCACGGTGGGGCTGCTACCCGCAAATCCCCACCGAACTCGCGAGTAGCCGTCACCAACAGCTCGTCCTCCTGTTCTGCGTACAACGCCTTGACGACCTCCTGCTCTTTCCATCCTCCTCCCTTGACCGCCTCTAAGGTATATTCTATAGACAACGCTGAAAGCGCCCCTCCATACGCATGTGAGATGCCTGTATGACCACAATTAAACCAGTTCTATTCACGGGGACGGCAAACGAACCGGTGTCAATGATGAGTACTTTGCCTCCGCAGCGTGCCACGATGCTTCCCAAGTTGGGCGTGTGTCCCATGACCATCCGACGCGTACCAGTCTTTTGCAAAACTTCGTCCACCTTCCCGCACACCTTGGAATCTTCTCCCTCCGCCCACCCACGGTACCACAGAGGGCCGTCACCGCCATACAGACGCGCCTCCTCGCGCGTAGTCCCCGCGGGCAACCCGGGGTATGCGTGGGGTGGGTGAGGGGGAGGCTGCGGTGAACGAGATCTCAGTTTACGAAGAAGCGATGCAGAGAGGTTATTGATGGAACTCGGGAACGGTTGCAAGCTCGGGTATGTTGGTGCGAGCCCTCCATGCACGAAAGAGAATGCTGCATGGGAGAGAGGTCCTGCATTTGCACTCGCATACAGGCTGCCCTTCTCGGGCGGGTAGTCGGTGTTGGGAGGTCCGAGAAGACTGTGCAAAGGAAGGCGCGCAGCCGTCGTGTAGTTGGTCGCCCAGGTGTTGGCGAGCCATCCAGTCGTGACGGCCTTTTGTCGCGCGCTGATGGAACCAAAGGTCTCGATTTCGGAAGGGAAAACATATCTGTGTGGGTGTAGTCATTACACGATCTGCGCAGCGGGGGTCTGGGACAATTACCTCCAGTCACCTGGAAGATACTCGTCAGGGTTACGACCAGGCGTACGTCGTCAGACACTCACCAATAGCGTTCATCCACTCATGATTTCCTAGAAGGCTGATCACCTCGCCTCCCATGCCATGTGCTTGTTCTCTGAGGTCTTCCATCCATTGGAAGAGCTCGATGGTATCGTCACCTCTAACCAGAAAGTCAGCTAGGCCGGAAGCGTGTAGCGAAGGCATAGACCTGTCTATGATATCACCAGTCTGAACGAAGACGTCGACGTTCCCACTCCAGTTCCCGTCCTCATCTACGACGCCAGCCATCTGGAGCACACGTGCTGCATTTTCAAAGTCGCCGTGGATGTCGCCGACAGCAATGATTCGCCTGGTAAAGCGGGGTCGTGGTTCGTCGATGACAACTTCCGGGTCGTCGGCGTCTACTTTCTGCTCTGGCTGTTGCGCCGATAGAGTGATTTGTTTGGTTGCGAAGGGGCCATACACAGCGGCCTGTACATAATTTACGAGGGTCGATAGAAGAACTGGGACCCCGAGACCTGTACCGAGGTGTGGTGCTGGCCCTAGAGGTGAGACATAAGACTGAGCAAGGTAGGCGAGCGAGAGCACAAGGAACGAAAAGGCGACGAAGGCTACGGTCGATGAACGAGGCATACTAGCCAAGTTGTGGCGCAAACCAGTCGTCACAAAAGAAAGATGGCAACGATCCGACCAAGTAGGCTCGGCCGTTATGTAGTATGGCTACTCGCAACGCCTTGCGCCTTGAGGCCGTTCGCGTGTATACAGTGCAGCCAACGGGAACGCTACCCAGGCAGTGCTACCAACCTGTGTGAAGACCCAGCGGCTCGTGTGCGTTGCCCTCGGAGGTAACTATCTAGGAAACAACTTCTGTTTCGCCGTCATTGTGTGATATCAATACACGCGCACAACGGTCTCCTGATCTGATTGCAAAGGACACCCACAGCATCAATAGCGGGGGCTAGAACGGAATACGAAGGACTGCACATTCCCGGGAGACCAAAATACTATCGAGGAAATAAACGTCTTTGCTACAAACTAGAGCCCTATTGATACCATGGTAGGGGTGCTTTCCTTGACGATCTTCCTGAATCGGTGCCCGATTCGCCTATTCCTCGGAAGGGCGAGTTCAAAAGCCAGTAATTTGAGCAATGATCTGTAAACCTCGAACCTCCTCAGCACCGCACGAAATGCGTGCTTGCCCAGCCTAACCAAGCACCATTTGAGTAACGATCGGGTATACGTGGTGCGTGGAACTAACCAGAGGACATCTGCCTTGTGGACATCAAATTTACCTCCATTTGCGCGAGAAACTTTATTCCTCACACATTGCGTGATGACTGCATACGTGTATTGAACCATCTGGCAGATGGTGTCTTATCGAAAGTCAATTAAAATCTCGAGTTGTTCATAGGATGTTAACGTACTGTGCAGAAACTTTGCGTTCTTCGAAACTTCCGTTCCCCAACTTTCAAGGTAGTAATGCATTTTCGCCGCAGTGATCAGGAAGCTTCTGTAGATGTTCAAGTGCACTGTGTGCACACTGTTCAGACTAGTATCATTGTAGATTATGTGGCTTCTTGTTCTAGCCAACCTTGGGAGCCTATCAGCGACAGGTGGTGCGAAGGATGCAAGGGGACTAACCGCAGCATCTTATGAACAAAATTAACTCCTGGATTACGACCCTTATTAATCGTCAGTGAATCTCTGAGGGCTGTGTAAATGGTTTTCATTAGATCAATCCCAAGCAATTGTGGATTACCCACCCGTGCCACCATATCGAGTGTAGTCCGCACGAATCGAAAGGTCCATCGTATCAATCAATAGGCCACACCAAGGGAACACTAAAGGCGGTTCTCGTCAGTCAATACCTTTGCTGATAAATTCAGAACGTGTACATTTCTGTCCGGGGGGAATCACGTTCATGATTTGGACGTCATAATCAAAGTTGATCAATGTCTTCTCTTGCGATATCATACAACCATACTCGGGATGACCTGCGACCATCATATCTAAAAAGGACTTTGCCTTTCGCGGGCAGGTCGTCACGAATAGGTAATCGTCAATCAGTCTAAGGAGCAGCTGAACGACAAATCACGTATGAACAGTCTGAAGCAGAACATGACGACTTACATTATGTGTATCATCCGAGAAACGAAATTCACCCATCTTTCTGCTCTCCAGGTCTCCGTAACAGTAAGAACACAACAATGCGGAGAGTACGGACCCCTGAGGGATGCCGACAACTTGGCGATAATACCGTTGACCAATCTGTGAGGCCCCTGTATTGGAGGCGAATAATCTACAAATTCTCCGAGCTCACCTTGACGATATTCTCATTGATATGTTCTTCAAGAAGTTGCATTGCCGTCCTTCGGCTCTCCAAGTTATAATTTACCTATCAGAAAATCGTAGTGTGAGATGAGTTCGGATCAAATGGGACACATCAAAAGGTACCTGATCAACAAAAATTGTATCTCGCAATGTCCTGGCCAGGGTACAGGCATAAGCTACGAAATCAGGATGCTCATCTGTGGAAACGTAAATGCCAATTTAAAGCGCTGTACGGTTTAAAGAACCTTCTGGGTATGCCTGCTGAACATACGCCCGTTTGGCTTTGCCAGCGACGGGAGTAATGTGTCCATACTTCTGGATAAGATACGCGTCCTTGAGGCGCTGTGAGTTCTGGGTACGACCAAACAACTTGATGAGCTACCTCGGATATAAGTTCCCTTAGGATTTTCAACAGGGTGGACTGATCGATGGTGTCGAAGCAAGCCTGGACATCGACCTTCACGAAGTATAACTTGGGCCTGCTTCATTCAGCTCGGGCATCGCGTTCTGAATAAATTACTCACAACGTTCCCGAAGGGCTGGCTTCCAACAATCTCGTCTTGTACGCCTTCAACCGCGCATATATTTCGTTCGGTCCAAATACAGAGGCTCCGAGGAGATCTGGTTGACGTTGCTGCGGAAGAAGCAGAAGAAGGGATGAATCTCTCGTTTATTGTACCGCTTACCTTCTCATACGTCAATATTTGAAAAGTCGTTTGGAGAATCTGGTTGATGGACTGCGCTCGGCCGAAACTTGATGACTGCAAATTATGAATGGTGCTGCGTGACAGGAATCTTTTTTGTGTCTTACCTTGTTTTGGGGCATCCTACGTCTCAGATTGACAATCGGTCGAACTCCTGTTTCCTTGGGAAGGAGGCGAACAAAGGAGAACCCGAGCCTACGTTGCCGGAGAATTTCTTCTGCCTCTTTCTGCGGGAAAACAGTCAATAATTAGCAGCGTCAATCAGACTAACAACCTTCTCTATTTCCCTGAAAGTCTTCTCGCTGAGCTGATCTATCAGAGGGGCACAGAGGGTCTCCCAGTCGTCTTGTCTGAAATACAGGACTTGGTTACGGAATGCTGAGGAATTGGTTACGTAGAACGTTGTCTGTAAAATTTGGTTGTAGATAGCCTCTTCTAACGCATCAATCGTTCACGTACCTTAATCAACGGAACGACAAAAGAATCGAAGTACCAAAACATGAACTCTTCCAGCAGCTCTCGGCGCTTCAGCGAGTCTGTAACAGGTACTCGTCCGTGCTTGCAACCAGGTACTCCCAGAGGGATAAGCCAGTCACAGTCAGTGGTGCTGAATCCTTGAAGGGCGCGATGGAGCGATATAGTTTCAAATCGCCGAGCCACGATGAATTCCTTGACATCTGCAACGCGTTTAAATCAAAGTTGCGGAAGCTATCAGAGTACATACAGCTCTGCACCAGCTTGAAATTCCTCCGGGATCCCCAGAATTGTTTTGGGATGACGATCTTCGTCACGAGCATGACATAACGAAAAACCTATAGAAACTATAAGCCTCGCTTTCGAGAGGGCTGTCTCGTGCATACTTCAATGTAGCTGCATGTGAACTCGATAAAGCGAGGTTTATGCATTCCCTGCTTCCGGGCTTGAGAAAGGCCTTGAGGGAGAATAGAGTTTCCGTTTGAATCTATGGACATATCGCCGCTGTATCTGGTGGGTTGAGACTCCAACCGGACAGAGTGCTCGGAAACCATTTCCTGCTTCCATCAGAAACCTCTTTTATCGACAAGAGTATACGCACCAGGATAATGTTACTATCCATCGTCTGGTTATTAGTGCTAACAATCTGTGTGCGATTTGATGGTTGAACGTCAAAACCGCTGGATAGTCAGAATTTTACCTTCGAGGGGCAGACTTTGTCACCCAACGGTTTATAACCACATCTGCCGTGCCTCCAAATCATTTTTTCAGCTAGCGACAAAGCTTCTTTGAGGCGCTTAGGAGTCTTGCAGTTGCCAAGGACCTACACCACACGTCAAACTCGTGCTAGAATATACGAGAAACTCTCACCTTGATTTCCCGTTCCCTGTCAGAATAATCGGGTTGCTGATAAGTTTGTTTCCGGCTTGCAACGGGCGTGAAGACACTTGATAGGCCGTACTGTGAAGGGAAGATGTATTTACTGAGGTGACGTGCATCTTTTGCAAGAGCACGAGGATCTGGATCCTTATATTTGGCAAGATCGACGGGAGGCTTCTTAAAGTACGAAGGGCACAAGCGATTTAAAACATCTATATGGTGCTGAGTGAGAATGGCTAGAAAAATAAAAATGCTCACGATGGCAGGGCAACCCGACAATAATCCTAAAGGTATCCGGATCTCGACAAGGCCTGGCATAGAATATGCGCGTTCGTACAAAGTTAATATCTGCGGCGGTACGTCTATTGGTCGTGAGCAGGAGAGATAAGCGAGATTTACACGGCATGCCCTCACCTTTGGATAGGTTGGCTCGAAATTCCTTTCGCCTGGCGTTTGACGGAATGTTCACCGGAGTTCGTTGTCGATCTGAGTAGTCTAGGGCGCTTTCGTGGCTGCAGCTGCCGTGGAATTTCCCTTTTCCGTTTTTGTACTCGATGACCCAGTCCGCCATCAAGAAAACCGCCTCCCGGGGGGAGTGAGGCAAATATCAGTGGTTCTCCTGCGAGTTGACATAGGCACTCATTGGGTAGAGATATAAACACTGACGTCTTCAAAAGGAGATGAAGCATCGCGTCGGCGCCAATTCTGAGAACACCTTCAATCTTTATTTGATGCTTGATTCAAAAATTTTACCTTTGCAGGAGGAGTTCCCATTCTGGTGCGTGCAATGCTGTAACAACCGTGTTGATGAACCGATTGTATATCCCAGAGGACGGCGCGTGGAGTCGTTCATTATCTGGGGCCTACGCCCCTGGCTTAAAACGCTGGACCGCAAAGCGTGGAGCAACTTACACGCTGATATCCCATGGCGATGATGTTGTTGGGTCTTGCTCTCGTAGCCAGGAACAATCGCTCATGAGCCTTCTGTATAATCTGATTGAACGTATTTACCGCTGGACTAATCGTGATGTGTGCACGAACTCACGTCTCGCATATACATCAACGGTGGCGTCACCACGAAGAATGGACGCTGTGAAGCATCCGATTTGAGTCCGACGTAAGATGTCTTTAGCAAGTCACAATATGGTTGCGGTTCATCGTCGGAAAGGATGAGAGGTACCCCTGCATCAGGAGAATCGCAGTCGTTACAAGGCAATTTGAGGATCTCGTTCAAGTATCTTTCAAGCGAAACTACTTCGTCGAAGTACAGGTTAAGAATTGCAAGTGTGAGGGACCGCTGCGGCCGACCCGGCATTTAAATGGCTTGAACAAGGAACGTCAAGAAAGTCGCCAGACAAGTATCGTTACAGTAATCGAACATTGCAAATTTACAAAGCGGTGGTGTGAATTCGGCACTGCCACCGTCGGCTGACGGTGCCAGTGCTGATCCAGCTTCTATTGCTCCTCAACCTCTCCATTGCCATCCGGGTCATCTTTTTCCACTGGAGTGGGCGCCGAGTCCAAAGGGGTGCCTGCATTATCATTTAAGTCTACCCAAGTTTGGGGGAAGGATGGTCGGTCCAAGTACTAAATGGTCCAAACGAATACACCACCTGTCACATCACCGCGATACTGATACTGATCGTATAACCTACCCGAGACATTCTATAATTGCACTGAGCAACAGCTCGTACCACGCAGAACTTGCGCCCATTCATGAGAACAACGAATAGAAACCCACGCACTACGCAACAGCTTGGGGTAGGATCAGTTGTACGACCGTCACGTACGCTCGGTAAATACTCCTGGAACACGTGATATATGGTGAGACGCTGGTACCAATACGGATGAGTAGTATGGGTAGAAGAATGGAAAGGAAGTGGGCATGCTTGTCAATGTATTACTAGGCTGGAAATACTGGAGGGGCAGCAAACAATGACGCACTCGTGATTGCATTCGCGAAGATAGGAAGCTGGGTATTCCCCCCGTTCTGCTGAAGGACGGCACCAGTACCTAATACTTAAAAATGGGTTATGCCAACACAAATGGAATCAATCAACTTCACCTCGGACGTCAGGTACGGCAAACCAACGGAATTAGGGCCAAATGCTCCATAGAACATCCCAACCAGGGAAGTAGTACCTAAATCAACGGATTCCTGATAATGGCAAGGGTCACGTTCTTTATTGCAACGTAAAGTAGGCCTGTTCAGTGTCTTATATGAAGGGCGTCACTGAGGCCAGCCTTCACTTGCAATACGGCCAAGGCATCACGTGATGCGTACCCAAAAAGTCTCTTCCTTCCCAATTCACCCATTCTGTACAGTTAATCAGATCATTCTCGTGTGGGATTCTTGTATGAATCAGGGCTGCATACTCAGAATCGATTACTGGGCAACCACCCGTATTTATCATCTCCGCAGAAATTCCTTCAGGTACGTATACACAATCAGTGACCACAAAGACAAACAGCGACAAGGATACCTACTTGAAATAAAGGCTGTCTTTTGATGTTCACAGTGTAATCATTGCGTGCTTGTCGAATCCATACAGAGGTCGCTTCACTATTGCCGTATCCAACTCGACAACATATCTTCAGTTCGCCGGTCGCCGGTCGAATTGGCCGAGGTGCAGTGAAGCGAAATTCCCGCGGGTTCATGCAGAATGAGTATAGCGGATGCTCTGGAAGCTCGTCATATGTGTTGCCGGGCACTGCGCATTGTGCGGGTTAGCAATCGGTGCATAGACCGTCCACGTGGCAGACGATGCGATGCCCCGGAAGCATTATAAAAATGCAAGGCGATGGCGGAAAGCAACATCATCTGGCTTGTCGGATGAAAGACCGGGGGTTTCGGCTCAGGGCCTCTTGGTTCCAAAAATAACAGTAAACTAGGCGAAGTAGGTATGAACTGATCATACATATTTTTGAGAATTTGAGGCTCACCTGATCAAGGTTTCTGGAGCACAAAGTGCCGGATCAACCAGTCGAGAAAGGGTTTGCCTGTGCGGTCTTTGAGGCTGGGTGTCTAGACCTGGAGTGACGCAGACAAGCTCACAAGATGCAAGTGAGTGCCAACTTACCACTCCACATCCATTCCTACTAATGTCAAAGACCCAGAGAAGTGGAGGTGTCATTTCCCGTTTCGTTTCACAAAATAGCTTGATGTCCTCGAGCAGCCCAGGCAGAATATATGTAATTGCAGTCCTCGGGAAAACATACGTCTACAAGTAAAGTCCCTCTGGAGTGCCTTCGTTCTTTCTGTACAGCACCTGCAAAGCGGAATGAGACACTCTCCACAAACATGCGTGCAACGCTCACCTTTTCCCTCGCTGTGGTAAAATCGACTTTCGTCACCCGCATTCGTCGTTCTCTCAACGCGAGTAAGCCTGCTTCCGTGCAGACTGCCTTGATGTCGGCGCCAGAGAGATCATCTTTCGCCATAACATACTCCTCCAGGTGAACATCCTCACTCAAGCTCATTCGCGCTGTATGTAACCTGTGCGGAGAGATGAGTAACGTCGAACACGAGGATGACTACGACATACTTGAAAATATGCCGCTTTGTCTTAACGTCTGGCAGAGGGAACTCGATCTTGCGGTCAATACGACCAGGTCGAATGAGAGCTGGATCAAGCGTTTCGATCCTGTTAGTAGCCATGATGACTTTGACGTCTCCCCGTGTGTCGAACCCATCAAGTTGATTGAGTAGTTCCAACATAGTCCGTTGAATTTCACGCTCCCCACCTGAAGTTGAATCATATCTGAAAGAACGTGGTCAAGACAGGCAAGTAGCTACGCAAATATCACACACCGCTTTGTACCAATGGCATCGATTTCATCAATGAACACGATACTTGGGGCATGTTCTTCGGCTACCCGAAACAGTTCTCGCACGAGTTTTGGACCATCACCGAGGTATTTCTGAATGAGTTCAGAGCCCACAACGCGCAAGAAGGTGGCGGATGTCTGGTTTGCGACTGCCTTTGCTAGGAGAGTTTTTCCCGTACCAGGAACACCATAAAGGATGACGCCCTTGGGTGGTTTGATGCCCATCTCTTCATAGAGTTCTGGATGTGTAAGCGGAAGTTCAACAGATTCCTACGGAAGAATTAGAGGAATTAGCAAGCAGTCCAACGTGTAGACCACCAGGCCCACCTTAATTTCTTGTATTTGCTGTTCGAGACCACCAATATCCGCATAACTCTCAGTTGGAGCTTTCTCGAGCTTCATGACGCTGACCAAGGGATCCGCGTCATCTTCCAAAACACCGACGACCGCTTGATTCTTGTGATGCAATAGTACTGAGCATCCAGGCTCGATGCGGTCTTTGTCGACGAAGCTCATGATCGGCACATAGGACTCCGGCCCGGACGCAGTGCTGATGATGGCATGGTCGTCGTCGATGATCTCCTCCAGCGTCCCCACTGCCATCGGCGTACCACGCAAATCGTCGACTTTCGACCTCTCATCTTGGTTCTTCTCCTCTCTCGACGACTCCGGCTTCAAACGTTCTTGGTTCTGGATGAACTCTTCCTCGAGGATGAGGTAGTCCTTGATACGCTCCATCTTGAGGAGACGCAGACGACATCGCGTGCTCGGATATATGGGAGGTAACTTGGACGCTGCTGAAGGGCCGCGCTTTTTCTTCTTTCCAACTCGCGTTGGGAGAGGCGGCTCCCATTTCTTCTTCTGTGGCTGCTCGTCTTTCTTGTCTTTGTTGTCTTGGTTCTGGCCCTGACCCTGGTTGTGAGTGGGCGGGATTCCTGAAGGCGCGTTACCCTACGAGTAGCGTTAGCAAAGTGTGTAACTTCGAAGGAGACGGTCCACACCATTTCTCGTCGACAAGATGCGCGACGCGTCAGTCATGACCGATATGGATTCGGAAGTCCGTGGGAGTTCTCACGTGACATCAGATTGCCGCATTACAGCCTCCCTCCTTCCACTCGACGTCAAGTTATGGCCTCGACGACGACACCGCTGACATCCTCTTCGAGGTTCATCGAAGCAGGCATGTTCACTGTCAAATTCATTTAATGTTTACTGACCGTCCGTCAGACGAGGACGATGATGACCTGAATGAACAGGATATCCCCGGATTCACTGCCGCAAGTCTACCTTCGCCAGTCATGGACAAAGGAAAAGCGCGCGCACCAGATCCAGTTGCACAGACGAGCAGCTCTAACGCACCGTCAAAAGGCGTCTCTGGGAACATTGGCAGCTCGAATGCACCGTCCAAGCCCGCTAGGCAGACGGTTGGTGGTATTCGCGTAGAAACGCGGTGCGGGCTCTCCGTTCGGATTTTCTATTCAACTCAAATTTATTTGGGCATAGATACGCAGGCATCGACACCCTCGACGAGCCCGTCACTACAACGATCGTCAGTGTTACCTCTGAGGCCCCTTACACACCTCTGACCGCTGACGTGTAGGCGCGTGATCTTCTCTCGATATATTCGAAACTTGTTCAAGTACTGTATCCCCGCAAAGCTACGGGGCGTGAAGTCCTGAGGTATGTTGCATCGTCGTCGTTTGGAGAATGGAGTCTAACTTTTACTTACCAGAGATTGGGACCTTTGGGGACCATTATTACTTTCCCTCGCCCTTGGTATGATGCTCAGTGTGAATGTATGCGCATGTCCAGTCACTTTCTAGCGTGAGTCGACTCATCTGCCTCAAAGGCGCCAGCAAGTCAGGCCCTGGGAGTATTTACGAGCGTGGTGGTAGTCGTTTCTGTCGGTTCCCTTGTGGTGACCATTCAAGCAAAAGTAAGTTCAAGCATTCTTTTCGATGTTACCTCTTACAGTGCTTTTTACCCCAGTTGCTTGGAGGCAGAGTGTACGTATAAGTGCAAATCTGGCGCAATGGACGTGCTTCTGACCGCTTTAAAGTTCATTCTTCCAGGGATTATGTGTTCTAGGATATTGCATAGCGCCATTGGACATTGCGGCACTTATATCCTGCTTCGTCCGCATCATCTGGATACGTGCACCGATTGCATTGGCTGCATGGGCTTGGTGTATCTGGGGTAATTCGCCAATCTTTCTGTTATAACGTTCATCGCTCACGATGACGAAACAGCTTCTATCAATTTTTTGGATGGCACAAAGATTGAACAACAGCGTATACTTCTCGCTGTATATCCTTTGCTGTGAGTGATTAGCCACCACGTCGCAATTTGCCTGAACCATTCTAGACTCTTTTACTTTGTGTTAGCATGGATGATCCTGATACAATGATCGTTGCTTCCAAGTACCACTGTCATACGTTACACGAATTTAGCTCTTGTTTACCGTGTGTTTTGAAGAGCATACACGAGAGATTTACCATTTCGCTGAGTAAATTTAGCCAAGTAGCGGCCACCGCTAGTCAGTTCCTCAGCATCAGCATCATCACATCAAACGCCTCTCAGGGTAGGATATGGTACATTTGTGCTCACCTTTGCTCCAGTTCGCAGCCGCTGACCAAGATCAGACATTCATGCTTTCAAATGTCCTAGTACGCATCTCATCACGCACCTGATTATCTAAAATTCACGCCAGGCGGGACGGGCCAATTGATCTCCCGTCTGACTAACGACGGGATCGACATCGCAACGCACGCCACCCCATATTACTTACCCCGTCACAGCATCGCTGTCTCTTTCCGATTCGTATACCGCCCTGACGGGTGCACTGATTGCAGGCATCGCAAAGTGTCTAAAGCGTATAAACTCATCGGAAGCTATGTCACTTCTCCCCTGAGATGGCGCGTTCATCCTTCCAGTATGATCGTTGTCAGCTGATCGCCGGCGTATTTTTAGGGCTGTGATCACAGGATCCAAGGACTCTCTATACAACCAGATCTCTGATCTTCAAGGCACGACGTTCGGAATCTCGAGGCACGACCGCGTTCTCGTTCGACGTTTCCGCTCGAGGAAGAAAGCGGCAGTTAAACCATGGCGTACGTGATGGCACTACAGCAAGGCTGGCCCTCTCATGCAGAGGTACGTACGCTGCATTGTAATGCATTCTACCCAGCCCACTTTCATCGCCAATCGACTGCTGCGGACCGCAGTCAAACAATGACGTCCGCAGTTTGATTAATTCTGTCAACGAGGGATCAACGAGCGCGTTCATGTGGGAATGCCGTTTCGTACGCCCACATTCGGCACGCGCTCCGTGATATATACTGGAGGACAACTGCGAATCTCCGTGCATTGGCGGCACAGATCTGTGAGTTACCGTGGCCATCATGGCTGATCACAACATCCCACGCGCGCAGCACCTGTCAACGCCCTCAGGCCATGTGTGAGCGTTTACTTCTCCGTGCAGCGTGCAGGTCCAAGCGTTGCGTTCGTCCAGAAAACGTTTGCGTACCCGGAAGAGGATGTCAAGGTAAGTGGCGTCATCTCTGCCGCATTTCGTCGCCAGACCAGGCCGTCATGGGGATCATGAATCGTTGATCGTTGATTCTGGCTTGGTGTAGGCATGGCTACAG
>JBBPOF010000258.1:0-31698 GCA_038091315.1 Porphyrellus cyaneotinctus | reverse complement strand
TGTATGTGTTCGCTGTGATCGGCTTATCGTGCTTGTAGGGGGTGGTCTAGTCATTGGACTGTCCGCAGGCTTGTTGGCTCCTGTGATTGGGGCAGGCCTTGGTGCTGCGCTCACCACTGTCGGTATATCAGGGACGACAGGCTTCCTCGCAGGTGCAGGAGGTGCTGCAGTCATCACCACAGGTGGTGTCCTGACGGGTTCTGGTATCGCTGGACGTGGTATGGTCAAACGGACTCAAAGCGTGAAGACCTTTGATGTACTACCACTCCACAATAACAAGCGCGTGAGTTGCATATTAACTGTACCTGGGTGGGTAGGAACGCCATTTTCTTCTCGATCCTGCTTATGCATTTGCAGGTTCATGAGTGGCAAGATAGATGACGTACGACTGCCTTTCAGTGTGTTAGATCCTATCGTTGGAGACGTATTTAGCATTCTCTGGGAGCCTGAGATGATCAAAGAAACTGGAAGTGCTTTGAGGATCTTGACGAGCGAAGTCTTGACTCAGCTCGGTCAGACGGTGCTACAGCACACTGTCATGACTGGGCTGATGGGAGCCCTCCAATGGCCGATTAGTGAGTTCTTGGCCTTCTTTCTTTGACAGACGATTCACACTGCCCCGACTAGTCCTAACGAAGCTAGGTTACCTCATCGACAACCCTTGGAACAATGCCCTCGATCGAGCGCGCGCAGCGGGAACCGTGCTGGCACACTTATTGCTGCAACGGCATCTCGGGGTTAGACCGATCACACTAATAGGCTTCTCGCTCGGCGCCCGTGTTATCTTCTATGCGCTACTAGAGCTTGCCAAGACCAAGGCGTTCGGCATCATCCAAGATGTCTTCATGCTTGGCGCCACTCTCACCGCTTCACAAAGCACATGGTGCAATGCACGCAGCGTTGTTTCCGGTCGGTTCGTGAACGCTTACGCAAAGAATGACTGGGTATTAAACTATCTATTCCGTGCCACGAGCGGTGGTCTTAGCTCAGTAGCTGGGTTGAGACCGATAGAGGGCATACCTGGATTGGAAAATGTGGACGTGACGGACAAGATTGCTGGACATATGAGTTACCGAACGTTTATGCCCCTCATCCTTGACCAACTAGGGTTTCCCGTGACCGCGGATTTTTTTGATGAACCTGTGGTGCGTACGACACACGAAGTGCCTTTGCTGGCGCTCGTTGGCATGATGACTGATGGATGCAACAGGAACCCGACTTTGAAGGAGACAGAGTTGTCATTCGGGAAGAGGAAAAAGCCCAGAACAAGCAAGGATGGTTCTCGAAACGCACAATGAAGACACCGCTGCCGTCGTCCGCTGCTTCCCGACCTCCCACCGACGCTTCGTTTGGTTCCTCAAGGCGGAAGGCCTCGCTCAAGCCGCAAGAGGACGACCTCCCGCCTCGCATGGATACCACATCAAACGCTTCGCCTTCTCCTACCCACGCAGAGCTTGGTGACAAATCCATTTCACCAGGACGGCGTTCATCAGATTCCGCAGCAGACGCACCAGCACCAGTGCATACCGGTTTTGATCTAGCAGCCATCAAGCACGTGATCGGACAAACGGAACGGCACCCCGAGCAGCTTGTGGTCCCGCAGGCACCGCCACCTACGTTGCCATCTAAAAATACAGCCCCACCGCAATCGCCACCGATAGAGCGAGTTAGGACAGGTACTGTCAAAGCGGTCCCTTATGACGATGATGTGGATGGAGCGGGGACATCAGGCCGTAACTTGCCTGATGGCCTGCACGCCACATTCACCACATCTGTGGCACTACATGACAGGGATCCGTATAGGACAATGGATGCAGGGCGAGAACAAGGGGAAGCGAAACTTTGTTCAGGCTCAAATGAAGGCTTATCTCGACCATCTTATCCACCCGAAATGGGCCCCGTGTGGTCCTTTCCAGAAGGTTTGGGAAATGCATTGGACACCAAGATGGGGAACCCCTTTGCAGGGTCAACCGAAGGGCGCTCGTTCGGGGGTTCTTCGCGGTATCTCCCACAGCCACCTCACTCGCACGATCGGCTGGGCACGCAGTCGACGCTTGCTACGTCGCCCGGACTATCCTTTGGCTCTCCAGATGGGACGATCATGTTCCAGGACTCGGAACCAGATCCATGGAGTGCACCTGCCGAATCCAGAAATTTGGCAGGAAAAGGGCTTGGTATGAATCCTTGGGCCATGTAAGCTCGAGGTTCTTTGGCTTGGCGAGTAGCATGATAGCGTTACGTCCATGGGTGTATTTTTAACCTTTGCCAGTTTATATCGCGGATGGCATGAAAAATCGGGGGACTGCTTTCCTGAGCGCATAGTTCATGTCGGTTGAGTTTGTCAGTGCTTGTTGATTTTGCAAACTCGGTGGCGTTGACCCGCTGGGAATTTCGGACGAGCGCGGATATCATGCCTTGCCACACTCGGAGACGCTCAAACGCCGGTCGGGCGATAGCGCTGCTAATGTCGGACGACTCGGGCGGATACACGCAGAGGGCGGATTAGTGATCCGTGGCCGTCGCACCGTCTTATTATAATCAAGTCAAGGAAAGCCTAACAAGATCGTCTTCGCACTTTGGGTCCTTCTAGAGTCTGGAAGCTGTATATTTCCACGTTCGATATCATGTCGTTCCTACGTCGGACAGTGACACTATCAAGACGTCGTGATCCCATGAACGTGTCACTGTTCTGTGGGGTAAGCCATCAAGAAACAGCACAAATTAAACCAAAGAAAGAGGGTATGTGAGAGCCGTGGCGGTGGAGTGGGTTCGACTGCGTCTTTTCTGCCATTCGAAATGTCCTACGCGTTGCGCTCTGCAACAATGTCAGAAATAGGTCGCCAAAGGCACCGTTCTGATTCCGCACTCGAACCTACCCGAGGGTCTGATGTTCCAGGGGCTGAGACCGCCGAGCAAGGAAGGTCGCTATTCGAAAAAAGGTCCAGGTGAATAATTGTGTAGGTGTGTTGACGATGCAACGTGTCCACCACCACAAGGGTGGTCAACACCAAAAATAAATAAATTTTCAGGTCGTTGACGTGCGGCATTTGAAAGTCCACAGGGCTCCACGTTGGCACGCTTGTGACATTTGAAACTCCGCAGAGCAACAACTCCGAAGCACACAAACGAATTGCAATGCGGGTGTTACGTTCCGCTATTTTTTAGCGTGATGTTATAAAGACCGGGTCGCCCACATACCTCCTCCCCGGCTACCCTGCTCCCTCTTCCTCTCCTTCCTCGTCTCCCTCTTACGTTCCATCACCGTCTTGCTCGTCCCCGCCTCTGGTGGTCGGCTTGTTCGTTCACGTTTCACAAGACTTATTACATGCGGTCGATCCTCAAGCACCCTCAACTACCCGATCTTCATTATCACCAGCAATGCCAACCGTTTCCCTTTGCATCGTGTGCCTCTGTTGAAGTGTCGTCACACGTCCACTTTCCCCCTACCCCGACACTCACATCGACCTTCATCACACACTCTTCCACGGTGTATGACCGCACGCCTGCAGAGGTGCTTCCCAACACCTGCGCCCTGCCCGGTCGTCACGAGAGAGAGATCGTGGAGGCAACCTATTCCCGTCGTGCGCGCCGTCCATGCCGTTGGGATGTAGAGGGTTCCCAAGGAAGTTACTTCTACCCTCACGGGTCCGCAACCGAGCCATCAGGTTTATCCACCCTATTTCCCGTTTTGAAACGTGATGCCTAACGATCTCTTCCCATCGATTTTTTTTTTCCTGTTCAGAATCAGATGACTCGGATGTGTTGCGGACGCCGCCGGAACCTTTTCCGGGCCACCCCATCGCTGTACGGTTCGGGAACGATGTGATGTTGCCGTCTTTCCCGAGTCAACAAGACATCGAGTCTGCGCTCTTGTTCTTGCCCAGTACCCCATTGAGGAGGAAGGGCACCCACCGATCGCATAGTCAGGGACGGTCCCACCCGAGACAGCCTCGTCAGGCGAATGCCGATGGACGGATAGGTAGCGATTTTGCCGTCGCCGCCCTCGACTTTGAAGGGTGTTTGGGTGGATTTTGACGTCTGACACGGTATAGATGATCGTGCTTGTTCTGCTTTGTGTTTCACGATTCGACGATTTGGTGATGGAACTGATACCCACACACATGCAATTTTTTGTATTACTACGCTCGTTCGGACGCATATAGACCTGAATGGTTTTTTATTTTGGAAGTGGAGTGTTTGTACGTTTTCATTGTTGAATCCACGTTACGGAGGCATCTATGTGCTAGCGGAGGGTGGAGGGTGGAGCTTTGTGGCGCAGTTCTCCGATCTTCACATCCGTAGACAAATGAATAGCACTGCGGGCAGTGCTCGTTAATGCCTCGAGGTGTTGCAATCGAGAAGGTTTGATAGGGAAGCCTTGAGTGCGTGTGTGAAGGCGAGTGGTGTCGTCAGCACACCCCCGATTGATGGACTGTGAACACATGCCAGGCGGACATTGTATTCGTTTACTACTTCACTTGAAGTAGGGCAGCTGTTGTGCGCATAACGTACCTGAAGAGCGCTTTCAGCTCACTCCCTCGATGACCGCGAGATCGCTCTAGCGGATAGGAATGGAAACACGATGATTTGATCGTCCTCGTAAATTATGGTTCCCTCCATTCCGTTGGTTTTGTTGCATTTTCTATCCTACCTGGATCGGAACAGAACTCTCCACGTTCGTCGTCGCTCATATAGCTATTACGAGTAGCGGAGAACCGTGGACGAGTTTGTTCCTCGGAGAGCGTTGCTGAGCAACGTGTATATCCGTTGGCGAACGATCATTTCGTCCGAATTTTTGAAGAGTGGAGCCGCAACCGTCCAGGTGGATAAATTCGAAAAATGTGGAGACGGAGTGTGAATTTGTCAAATGGACTGGTCACGTTTCAAGACGGTGGGTCAATACAATAATTATAGAGATTCGTTTCGGATAGCGCCCCAGGT
The DNA here is from genome assembly GCA_038091315.1 of Porphyrellus cyaneotinctus. Taxonomy (NCBI): domain Eukaryota; kingdom Fungi; phylum Basidiomycota; class Agaricomycetes; order Boletales; family Boletaceae; genus Porphyrellus; species Porphyrellus cyaneotinctus. The sequence continues at coordinate 26,757 of JBBPOF010000258.1, read as the reverse complement.
CTCTAGGCCTAGGAACAGCCCTGAAACGCCAGAGTCGATCAGAAAATTTCTGAATATTGTGTACTCAGGGGTCTCTAACCCGCATCGAAAGTTCCGAGCCAAACAAAGGCGGTCAGTGCGCAAGTTCCAGCTCGACGGAGTGTAAAAAGAGGCGTGGGAAATACGCAATTCCCTCCCCCCGAATCAACACACCGTCGAGTCTCTCTCATCACCCTTCTTCCGCAACCACCATCATACAGCGACAACAAGCTTGCTCCACATCAATCACATTCTTCGACGACAACTAACTCTTATTCCATACAATAATGGCCCGTACCAAGGCAAGTATCCCTTTTAACGCTCCTCGACGTCGTCAGGCTCATCGCCCATCGACAGCAAACTGCCCGTAAGACCACCGGAGGTAAGAATTGTCGCCACATCGCGTCGTTCTGGTCACAAACGTTGCCCAGGCAAGGCTCCTCGTAAGCAATTGGCAACCAAGGCTGCCCGTAAAACCGCTGCCGCCGTACGTGTCGATCCCTCTGTCGTACCCGCCTGCGACATCCGCTTACTAATATTCTGTCAACAGGCTGCTACTGGTGGTGTCAAGAAGCCTCATCGTTTCCGCCCTGGAACGGTCGCTCTCCGTGAAATCAGAAGGTACCAGAAGTCGACGGAGCTCCTTATCAGGAAGCTCCCGTTCCAGAGGTTGGTCCGTGAAATCGCCCAAGATTTCAAGGTGCGTGTGGGTTTAACCGACACGTGAGCATCTGATGGATCATGTGGTGAATAGACCGACTTGCGCTTCCAGTCATCCGCAGTGATGGCGTTGCAGGAGGCTGCGGAGGCATACCTTGTCTCCCTCTTTGAAGACACCAACTTGGCCGCTATCCACGCGAAGCGTGAGTCATTTGTCATGTCTCTGTTGAATCCCACGTTCTCACGCTTGTTTCATCCAGGTGTCACCATGTATGTTGATGTCCGTTGGTTTCCTGAGGACGCACTGACTGATCGTTTTGCAGCCAACCCAAGGACCTTGCTTTGGCTCGTCGCCTCAGAGGCGAGAGGGCTTAAATCATTGGTGTTGTATTTTGTTTGACAAGTTCATGGTCCTTGTTCATCGCGTATGTCTTTCCAATGCCCCCTCTGATATGATACGAACGGCGTAGTATGTACGATTGCCATCCACCTTTATCTTTTGTTGTTGTCAAACAGACCTGCGATGGGTATGCCTGGTCTCGTCCTTGTTCGACTTCTCTTTTTATTATGGTAGCTTTTTGTATTGCAGAAAGAAAATGTAGATGAAAACTGTTTGTATTCTGCTTATGTATCGATATATACATTTGCGTTGCAGACAATGGTTATTACGGACCACAACTCCCACGTCCGTCGTGACCTGGGTGAGAACTTTTAAATGAATCCGATAAAACGTGGAGTAAGCCTGGAAACCATACCGTTGAGGCGTTGCGCATGGCAGCCCCTGGCGCCTGTCAACGTGCGGGCCACCAACTTGGCCACGAGGTTTGTTGCTAGGGGAGTCATCTCGTCAGAAACACGAGATGGCGGTCAGTGGCAAAAACCACTCACCAGTGCTAGGATACAAATCAAAAACGACCACCACCCTGGCCCGTCGCGCCTGGAGCGCTGTGCCAACACGGGTCACTGATGCACGTGTGCGCGTTGGTGTCTGTCAACCTGTGCACACGGCGCGGGCCCGTCTGGGAGAAAAACACGAGGCTGGGCGTACTCGTTGATGTCCCTGACAAAGTTTTCCACGTGTGTTTCGTTCACGCTGGATGTGTTCTGGCGGGAACCGAGTACGATGCGATGCGATGCAGACTTACTTTTGAGTAACGTAGACAGTGAACTTGACGTCGAGGCACAGAATGTTTGCGCCATGTCACGCTGGGGGGCGGGGGGACATATAAAGTGCTGGGGAGGGAGAGCTGGTGAGAGAAACGACGTACTTGATCACAACGCCGTTCCCGTCTGTCCAGCTCTTGAATCGGATCGCATATAGCGTGCGGTGACGTCGAGAATCGAGTAGACAGCTCGACTGTGAAAGGGCCAGATCCATGATGGCGTTTTAGAATCTGTGAAGCGAGCCATGGAAGAAAAGTGCGGGACGAGGGCGGAGAGTTGCAATACGTTCTCCACCGACGTCACGGTGACTTGTTCCTCCGTGCCGAGGGATCCCACGGAAAGCCCAGAGATCCTCCACAAGAGCTTTTTCGCTGTTCACAGGCGCGCACGTCAACCCAATAGGGACGGACCACCAAGTGATGTTCTTTGCACCATTATTGCCTACCGTCAAGCAGTCGTCGCCGTTCACGACATGATTGTATTCAAACAGCATGTTGGTTCCACCCGCAGAGAATCCGTCTATTGGCTACCAGTAGACTGTCAGTGAAGGAAACGTTCACGTCCTGACAGACGAGGAGTTAACCTTTTAAATCTTGATGTGTCTAATCACGCCGGTGTCAATGTTTCCAAAGAGCCAACCCGATTCTCCTATTGCATCATGACCCACCACTGCAACGTTATCACGTTAGTTACTTGTTCGTGTTGGCATTTGCCTGTTGGCCGTAGCGGCCGACCCAACCCGAGTTAGGATCAGTGGTTCTGCGTAAGTGACGTTACTTCCACTCGTAAACGTGATCCTACACTATCCATCAGAAAAGGCGACGCGTCAGAAAAGCAGATACGCCAAGACTCACCGAGCGCCCGGGTAAATTTTTCAATAGTCAATGCATTAGCACCCACCAAAACATAAGCCCACGCATGACGGGAAAACCTACCAAAGCTGTGACGGGTGGCCCTGCGCCGGTGTCTGAGCGCTCGTCGGGTAAGACAGCCCTAGAGGAATCCCGGTGAAAAACGGACGGGGGTAAAACGTTCTTTTTCCGAACCGTTCACTTACATAGTATATCATGTGGCAGCATCTGATCTTGGGTAAGTGAGCCAACTCTCCCGGGATCATGTTTCAACAAATCCGTGGCAGTGATGGATACTACACGTACCACCGGTTTTACACTTGATCAGCGACCAAGCGAAGCAGGCGGATCACGCCACACCGTCGGACGAGCGCAGGTGTTCCGAAGTAGACGTCAACCCGTTTGCGGAGAACTGGGATTGCCGGATCTTGAAACGACGCACTTGGCGATTCGGCGTTTCCGCCATTGGACCGATGTTGATGGATGTGCAACGGGTGAGTAGGATTCCAGGACAGTCCGATTCAATGGAAATCCACCTCGAGATCATGTTTCAAAGCATGCGGAGGAGTGGTGCCAAGTACACCTACCACTAAGATGCTATCAATGCTCAGCAGACATCGATGGAGCCACCACTGGACCAAACCTCAATAAAACGGTTCAGAACCGTTCAAAGCTGATATGATAGTTATCTAACAGCTATGGCTTCCGCCAATCAAGAGCATCCCAGTGACAGTGACAGCCCCCTCAGCAAAAGCCGACTTCAAATGTACTTGAAGAGTCGAAGATACAGATACATTCACCAACCAGAGAGTGTAGTATTTACTTACTACAAAGCAAACCTGCAAGAAATACATGAAGCGTAAGGATTACAAGTACAGGAGATGTGATGTGCATATGCCAAACCATGGTAGACAAGCGGGTGCGAGACGTCAAGCATCTAATCGGCCCACTCCGGCTCAACCTTAAGTTTCGCCTTGGGCCAATATTTACCTCCAGCCAATCCATCTGCTTCCATCCGAATCTTGACTGACCGATGCAACTTGATCTTGACACCATCTTTCTGCTGCAAAGGAACGTGCCTCCCCGCACCCATATTGATACTATACGGTAGAGTCAGCAAGTCGCGTTGCACAGCACGGGGTGTGTTGGCTTACACGAAATTTTTCTCCCAGGTATCGTCTTCGTCTCTCTGGAAATGCAACTGTTGCGGGATGGCCTCGAGGATCCACCACCATGGCGCGATCTTCAGTTGGTCATAGGTAGGGCAAAGAGCATCTGCCAACTCTTCCTCCTCCTCGTTGACGAACGACCCGCCGTCACTGTAGGCCACGGCGGTGGGGTCGTTCTTGACGACCTGTGGTGGCGGTACGGAGTAAGCCTTCGTCGAGTCGGGCGTGCCGGGAGGCGATCTCGGTGGCGGTGTTTGATAGATCGGTGGAGGACGCTCGACGACGTGCGGGTACAACACGTTCTCATCCATGCCAATTTGCTTGAACATGGAGCGGTGGAACATTATGCCCGTGTTGGCGAGGAAACACTGTCTGATCATCCACCGTAACGAAATGCGCGCTAGACTATTACGGGTGCCGTTCTCGACAGATCCACCACCAACGTCTGCGAGACTCTAAGTATGGTGCCTGAGGTCTTCGTATTGCATAATAGACATACCGGTATGGACACCAGCAAACCACACCTCTTCGACATTAGTCTCGGTGATTGTCTTCGAGTATTTTCGCTCAAGTTCTGGTAACGATTGCTCTTGTTGGTGGTGATGGCCGCCATTGCTGATTTGCTTGATAACTTTCGGCACGGGAGGCGAGCGAACTCGCTTGATGCTACGCGGCATCTCATGTCGCTTCACACCACGGGTAAGGTCCTCCTCCGTTGGCCGGTTGAAAAAGTTGGGTTTGAACCGCCTATGCAGACATTTACATATGGTTATTGACTTATCAGATAGGAAAAGGAACGTACACTCGACGCTCATCCAGCGCCAGAGCATGCCTGAAGTACCGAATGTTATCATTGACTTTCGTGAATGGTAGTCTGTGAGGAATCACGCCGACGGAATTGACCGTGTCCCTAACACGTTCCGGGGTAAGTGCATGGCACCATTATTGGAAGTTTGGGCGTTCGGACTTACCAAACACCGACAAATTCAATGTCGACGTTAATGGAAAAGGCTTTCTTGAAGATGGTACTTTGGTTCCAACCAAGGTCATCGTCTTGGGAGTACATCTTGTACGCAAAGGGGATCTGCTGGTGATTGCATCGAGGAAGCAGGCCGACTTTGTGGATCCTACATCAAGGAATTAGCGTGTGCGAAAAGCACCATGCCGAGACTTACATCCCAGCCAGGGCGCGGGCCGTGTAAGCGCCTCTCGAGAACCCAAAGATACAGATCTTATCACCCGCATCATCTGCGCCGAACTAGTTTAGTATGTGAACATCAAATTGAGAGATTCCACGCACAGTTTTGCATCAAGAACTCGTAACCAGCTAGAGTTAATTACGTGTGAGTCCAGGGACGGAGCTCTAGGGAACAGAAGCCTCCCTACCCATCACATGTGCGTCGAGGTGATTCCCGAGCATCATATCGATCGTCTTCGAAACCTTGTTCCAAAATGGAGTCGCTATCTGAGGAATGGCGTAGGTTCCTATTCCAGCCTACCAAAACGATCCACGTGGTTAGAGGCAATCAGAGTCCACCAGCAAACAACCGACTTGATAATAGACCATCTGCTGAGAGGGGTCGTCCTTACTCAACATCGAAAAGAATTGGACAATATTCGAGTTCTGAGCAATGAGATAAGGGAAAGACAAGTGCGGATATGCTGGGGGACTTACGTCTGAATCGAACTGGTCGCCGGTACCATCGAAACAGAGCACTAATGTGCGGTGTGTATGACCCGGAGGGACAATATCGTCCGTGGCGTACGCCGACAGCGGCGACGACGCCGAAATATCTGGGCCATTGACCGGAAGAGTCAAGGGTGAGATCAACGGCTTCTCAGATGAGGAGGACGGGAGAGAGGCGTAATCTGCCATTGTGAGGATGCTGGGGGTAAGGTTAGCCCACTCATCGTGCCTACTGTTTAAATAGTCGTGGAAAGAAAGGCAACCGGTGACCCTTACTATCTTTGGACCCGAATAAGGATGGTAAATTGAACACATGGGGCGTTCTTCTCTGCGCTTTCCCACCAACCCAGAAGCGCTCAACGACATGCCACACCGGTAACCGGTCACCGTTGGAGCCTGATGCTCTGGATGAGCACTGATCGTGATCCACGGAATCCCCGACGCCAGATGGGACATTGTTGGCCGATCCCGACTTCCAGATCGAACAAGCTGTCGTTGACAGACAGCTGGCCGTTCCTCATAGTTGCCGGCGCCGGAACACTCTGCATGACATTACGGTAGAGTTCTTCGATTGGAGATGAGTCACAAGGCATTCTGAGATTCTGGCTGTCACGAGTCTCCTGTCTAACTGCTTCTGCTTCTGCACACTAAACGCATGCCACTTTACGTACCAGGTTGGAGTCTGTGAGACAGGCGTTCGACTAGCTAGTGGTTCACAAACACTACCTTCTATCAGCTGGGATGTTGACCCCTAAGGACGAGAACTGCGGGTTTGAACTTTGATGCTGACGGTGCTAGTACACCTCACTTCAGGCCCATGATCTCCTCCCAAGGAGTGTAACGTTGCCTCAACTTAAAAATCTCATGCAGACGTTTATTTACGGCACGGGCCTTAACTCCGGCATCCGGCATCGCATCCGTAGTAACTTAAAGCTCTACCTGGTAGCCGAGTCAGCCGACATCCGCGAAAGTACTTAGCATTTGCAAATTCAGGTGGAGCATAACGTGCTGTGCGGGACGTGATACGCCGATGATCACGTGCCATCACGTGGCTTCCTGGCGGTGTTGCGGCAGTTTCCGTCCGCTGGCCCGCTTACTAACCGGCCGATAAATGAAGGGGTGGGCGGCAATCAGCTGCAAGCACGACGGACCAAAGAAATTCATAAAAATACGTACGATGTCCATAGCATACATGGTCTACATTACTGTATGATCTACCAACTAAATACGTCTCGGGAACGTAGTGTAAAGTGCAGTAAAGTGTTAGTAAAGTGAGTAAAATGGCGAATTGTCATGGTGTGTCACACCGCCAACGATCGAGCGTGACAGTTCGTATATGGTAAGTATCTATGTCACGTCGTCGAAACAAAATCTTGAATTTCGACTCGACATTCAGTCTAAGACTGTCTAGAAAACTTGTAGTAGATAAGATTGGGTACTTTGAACATGTCCTCAGATTTTTGTGAGCTTAGCCGCTCGGGATCTTGACGGATCTGAGTGATTTTTGGCATATTTGGGGTATTCTCACACCCTCTTCGGCACCCTTTTGAATGTCACTTCATTCACAACGCATACAATTCTGAATTGGCAGACTTTTCAGAACATGCACAATGCATCCTAGGAAAAGAATATGAAGCACTCCGGATAAGGAGTGCCAGGTGTAGGGACGATTGTGCATTCAGTGGTAACTGCATTCGAAGTTTCGAACAGGGTGTCATGACAGTGCTGTACTGCCGACGTCTGCCACTCCGGCGCTGACATCGCCTGTCGAAGCGGTGACGGTGCAGCCTCCATATCTTTAATCATCGCTCATGTTACTCGCACCTATGGAGGATTTTTCTACCACATGGTATCGTTTTCAAGGCGTGCCGCCATCAAAGTCTCAGCGCTGAGTGCTCAGCCTCTGAGGCGGTGTCTACCTCGTGCCCAGATTTGGTTACCCCGGCTTGCGGCAACATTCCTTTTGATCAATACAAGACATAAGGCAGGAGTCCAAGTAACTCATGGATGCCCCAGTGCAGAAAGAACGCAAGAAGCCGGGCCGGGTTCCCACCTCCTGCGCCGAATGTAGACGGTGTGTCTTTGACAGCTCTCTATGATAGCGCGGTTCAAACTTTGCTATCATCCTCATCTTGTAACAGCCTCAAGCTGCGTTGTGACCGCAAGGTGTGTTTCTCTGTTGTGACTTTCGTAAATTTGAGGCAAATCTTGGTTTGTTCCAGGTTCCTTGCGAGAACTGTGCTAAACGTGGATGTGGAAGCATATGTCCTACCGGTAATGATGGAGTACTACGATCCTGGTCCACACTCAAAATCTCTTCCAAGGATCCTTGACCACGGGAAAAGGCAATAAGTAAGTATCTTTAGCAGGTGCGGGAACACTACATGACAGAACACTCAGATTGGTCCTCACAAGCACTGCAGAATTGCACGACAAGATTGAAACGATGGCTGCACGCATTCGTGAGCTTGAGGGGGCCCTTGCTGAAAAATCTGGTATCCAGCCTCATTTCTTAGTGGGTAACAACCCACTTGGCTCTGGAAGTAGCGCGGAGAAAACGTCAACAGGTTCAAGTGGCCTCGGCGCTTCTTCCCCTCAGGAGCCTGATACTGATTCTTTCATCGATGCTTTTGGTATTTCAAACTTGCGTCTTGCGGTACGGCATGTTGACGCGTTCATTAGGAACACTTAAAATTGGCGACCGCGGAGAAACGAGCTTCATGGGTAGTACAGCCAGATCGGAGGTATGTCCCACAATTTCTTACTGAGCCTCAGGTTGTAATCGCGTTTCTTGCACTCTTCTAGTATCTCATCGGGGTAATCCTCCCCTCTCTAACTTTTTGCTGTATCTCACACGCATGCATCCCACCTTTTAGCATCCTATCTGGAAAGCGCCAACATGGGCGACACTAGTGCAGAGTTCGCGACTCCCAGCACGTGTTGTAAACGCTTCAATGCTCGGACATGACGTCACACCAGTTGATAATGAGCTGCGGGAACTTGTGATGGGCTACCGTCCACCACTCTCGGAAGCCATCCGGTTGTGTGAGATATATCTGGAATGGGGAAAGACGTTGTTCGTTATTCGCATCTTTGCCGTAGCAGGAGTTGATAACTTCGCCAGATGGACTCCTATCTCGCGTCACGAGTTGCTCGAAGAGATAACAGGGAATGTCTACCGTGCCGAGTAGGTAGGGGTAATTCCATAACAATTTGGATGCTCACTCTCCCCCACAGCTCCTACGAATCAATATCGGACCCTCATTCTCTGGCGCTTCTCTTCAGTATTTTTGCGCTTGCATCTCTCTTTGACCTCAGTCGACCCGCTTACAGCATCGAGGCTTACGAATACCACATATTATCCCGCGCAGCGCTGGAGTTCAGTTCGCCCAGCACAATCACTACCTTACATACGGTCTTTGCATTGGTATGTCGACCTTCAAATTGCAGGGACTGTATGACTGCAACTCACGTGGTACAGACAAACAACCTCCAATGGCTTGATTTAAGTAACTTACAAGTGGACCCTAGTTGTGCCTATACCCTTGCTGGCCTTGGGGTCAAGCTTGCATACCGAGTGAGTCTCTCTTGGACCATCTATCTCAAACATGTCCTCATCCCGCGTAGATGGGACTCCGTACGTGCCTAACAATTTGTCTTAGGCAAATCATCTTATACATACAAAGACCTCCATAGTGCGCGCTTTCGACTTCAGGAGAGTATGGCTCAGAAGCGGAACACCGTCTTCTGGCGAATGTTTCTGATGGACACGATCCTTGTAGGTGTGCCAGCCTTGCTGTTTTTGAAGTACACTCTCACTCCAGCCCAGAGCTTTTACGCCGGACGACCTCCAAATGTCTCACTAAACTGGGTAGACGCTCCCTATGCAGACGACGGATTCCCGTTCGAGAACGAGAAGGGAGAGTTGGAGATGGGATGTAAGTAAGAATCCTTTTTGAATTCGGGTAAGTAAACGGATGATCGACAGGGCATTCTTGGTCTTGGAGGTTCTCAAAATTGTTGCATGAAATCTTGGTTGCTGCCTTTGGTGCGACAATTCCGACGTACAACACGATCTTGGAACTTGATCGGAGGATTCGTGATTTTCCGGTTCCCTCCTATCTGCAAATTCATTGTATACATGACAGTCAAGCTGAACCTCAAGTTATTCTGCAACAGCTACTAGTTCTCACGATGAAGGAATCTGGTGAACAATCTCTTATACACATCTCGTTCGTATGCTCATCTTTGATCAGTACTCCTCAATATGCATAGGCGTTATTTCTCGCAGGCATTGCAAGATTCTCCCAGCGACCCGTTGAAACACAGATATGGTCCCTCTGTCATGGCTATGTATCGGTCCGCCTGGCGACTGATTGTAGGTCATGTATCCGGAGTGGATCACATTCCAGACATTGTAGCACGGTTACCAATTTTTTGGTCCCAGGCGTTCTCAGCCTTCGTACGTCGAATAAGTATGAGCACGCTAAATAGAAAGTTCTGATCGTGTTTCTTCTAGATTGTTATGTGCATGATTGTAATTTATGCACCTGGTTCAAACTTGGCCGCGTCATCGCTGCATGAGACAGACGTGGCATACCAGGTGTTTAAGAAGGCAGCGCCGACCACCAGCAATGCCAGTAACCTTTTGGCATGTTTCCCTCATTACTTATAGTGGACCTTGAAGGCTGACACTACGCTAGGACCATATCCAAAAGCTATGGGAGAAAGTCCACGGACATCACAGCTCGAATGATACCTTGTGCCGAGCAGAGCTCGATAGGGTAGGAGGTGGTACGACGAGTATCATCTCAGACACCAGCGATACGTGTCCCTGTAACTCACCGAGTCCAAACGACACCAAACCCCCATCCGGTTCCAATTCTTCACTTGGCCCTTCATCATTTAATATCCATCCCAGGATCATGCAAGACATGCAGAGCTTTGACGGGTTCCAAGCTTCGACCACCGCCACCGGCGGACTCGACTACGCTCCTCCAGAACAGTTCTCGCAGTCGATGGGGGATACACAGTACAGCCAGTTTGCGGAGGCGGACGTTGGCAAGGGACAGGAAACCTTGAATATGTTTTCCCCGGCTCAACCACAGTCGTTCTTCACTCCAAGCGAAGTGCACTCGCCGCAGGGTGGTGCTGCATTGGATCCGGCTTGGCAGGGTTTCATGGAGCAACTTGGGTTTTGATATGTTTCTTTGATATCGTGGCCTCGCGCTAGCCTCGTTCTTCCCCATGACCGTTACCTGAAGCTACTTTACGTGATTGTACATGGTTCAGTGTAGGCCTGTTGGCACACTGGTCACGTGTACAATAGTATATCACCGCCGCTCCTCGTAGAGATACGACAGTTGATCTTGTACCCGTACGTCGTAGTCGCCCTATAGAGCGTGGCCAGTTCTGTTCGTCCGCTCGTCTCAGTGTTTCCCGCCGTTGGCCATGGCTGGCTTCCATTCTGATCTAATAAATAATGAAAACAAACAAGAGCGTTCAATGGGAGGCATCAGCACGTATACTCTGGGCGGCTGAAGAGGGATCCAATTCTCAAGAAATGATCCCCCTCAGTACACCGGTCGCGCATTCCAAGTTCAATCTCAACATCGCCGGCATAGCTGGCCTTTTTGGAGGTGAAACAGCCATCTCGGCCATGGCCACCGTCCACATGTACGAAGGCAGACGGTGGCTTGGTTGGTTCAACTCCCCTGGTAGCTACATCGTTGCGAAACGTCTCGGCAGAATAGCGAACTCACGCTTCTGGGATGGATTGTTTCCTGGCCCAAATGACTCCCCAGCCGTTTTGTTTGGCCTCGATGGCAAGAAAGGGCCCCAGTACATCGCAGCTCTATCTGGAGCAACGATCATGCATACCGGACATCTAGGTTATCTGACAACAGAACGGTGTAAGGAGATAGAAGTAGAGGAGATAAAAGGACGGATGACGACTCCTGTCGAAGTCACCTACCTGTCGATGAAGCCGGTCAACCATGACTCCCCCGTCAAACGGCTACCCTTTACCCGTGCCCTCCCTGGGTTTATCCCCATCACCGTTAGCGTCGCAACCTGCGTCATCTGTGCGCTGGTCTACGACTGGTTCAGCTTCTCCATGATCCTGATTGGTATCGTATCGAGTGGCTACGCCAGCCTTGTCATTGGCGCAGGAAGGCTCACGATCGATTATGCGGATAAACCGGCTCCCGGGGCTCCTTTAGGCCATGGTATACTGATGGGAAGGGAAGGGATAGTGGTGATCAAAGGGGAAGAGCGAGACGTGAACGTGATCACGAAAGGACGTTTCGTTCTCGAGCCTGAGACGGACCCGAAACAGGGCGAGAGGAGCCACCACGCGATCGGTGTATGCTCGCTTGTCCTCCTTCTCCAATTCATCCTTCAACTTCTCCTCGTTCCGCGAGGCACTCTCTTTGGCCAGATCATGTTTCTTGTCTCGCTCGGCGTCTCATGGGGGTATAACTGCTACCTATCTTCGGAGGAGGAGGAGAAGGTGCAGACACATATACTCTTCGAGGCGCTCGGGAACCCAGAGATGCGCCGTTTTCGGACTGGCACGAAGGTGGCGGCGACGGTTTTCCTATGTCTACTGCTCTTCCATGGGGTCGAGTGCTCGGACCCGAAGGAGGATGGCGATCTTCGTCTCAAGATCCTCAATAAGTGTATTCCAAACGATACAGGCGTTTGGAGGCGGTGGAAGGAGAAGGTCATCGAACAGCTCTTAAATGTCGACAAGGATTTGAGTCATTCTCTGCTATACTTGGAGGAAGACAATTGGGAAGATCCAGCGATTTCTGAGCCAGAAAGAACACTCTTGAAATATCTCCTTGAGGATGCGAGAGCGGCGGTTCGTGGATACTTCAGTATTAGGGAGGGGCTATCCGATTTCGGGGAGGTCTTTGACGGGTATGATCGGCGTGGACAGTTAGATGGTTTTATATATTTTACGATCGAGGATACTGTGCAATAAGTGGTTTGTCACAAGACAATAATGATGGAACTTGGTACAAATTCGTCCATCAGGCTTCAAGCTTCAGAGTCGATCGATCATCGACCATCATGGCAGCGTGCAAAACAACGTCACGATTATGCTATATCCATAACTGACGTTGTGATGCAGGTGGCCGTGGCAATTCCTACAGGCGCTTCGACCTCGTTTGAATTCTCGTGAGTAAACAAACCTCGCGGTGCTGTAAAGCGCGACCCACCCTTGCCTTCTCCAATTCAATGACTAGAGATGCCTGCTAGGAACCTGGTGGTCTGCATCGATGGGACGTCAAACAAGTTTGGCCGAAGAGTGACTATTCGTTGCCATCTGTGTCTCTCCTCCACAGCTAACGTATCTACTCGCAGAACACGAACGTTGTGAAGTTATACAGGCATATCGAATTGGACACGGAGGGTGGTTCTGGCAAAACTCAGCAGCATGCGTACTATTCCAGCGGGATAGGCACACATGCTAAAAATTTACCCTGGCTCCATCGCGTGGAGAAAGTGATCTCTGATGGGCTTGACATGGCCCTTGCTTGGTTTGTTCTTCGTGTATGTATTTGTCAATAGCTTGATGAATTAATCGCACAGGAATGTGGAAGAAAACGTCAAGGATGCCTACGGCTGGTTGGCACGAAGCTATCAGCAGGGGGATAGGATATACCTGTTTGGTGCCTTGAGACCTGCTCTCTTACACGCTTGTTGTGACGAAGCTCGACAGGTTTCTCTCGAGGGGCGTATCAAGTGCGGGTACTTGCTAGTTTAGTCCATGAGGTGTGGGCTCCTAGTCTATCATGATGGTGGTGACTGGTGATTTACACTTACGCCAGGTTGGTCTCATAAAGACCACAACTGCGAAACAGATTGACATGTGAGTCGTTTTTTTTTGGCATTCTGAGTTGAGAGCTCCACGGGATGTTCGATCAGGGCATTCGGTCATTACCGGTCTATCCACCCGCACAAACCGGAGACGAGAGAGATGGCGACAGAATTCAAGAAGGCCTACTGCTGGCGGGACGTAAGGATCTATTTCGTGGGGGTTTGGTACGAGAGATCCTGAGCCCAGTAGCATTATGGACTGACGTTCATCAGGGATACGGTCTCTTCTGTGGGTCTTATCAAAGGAGATGTCTTTGTCTCTACTTCTGCATCTGTGACAAACGCCTCACATTTTCGACATGCGCTCGCACTTGACGAACGTCGGGTCAAGTTCATGCCAGAGTACTTTCGGGAAATGAATGCTCACCGTGATAACAAGCTGCGGCTCAACGCTGACTCTGGTGACATCAAGGAGGTCTGGTTTCCGGGATGCCACGCTGATGTGTATGTGGGCTGTCAGTCTGTCGTGTCCCGCAAAAATGATGTATCCACGCACCCAGGGGCGGTGTTAGTCGACTGGGTCAACCTTACCATGTTGGCAACGTCTCACTCTCGTGGATGCGGGACGAGGCTTCTGAACACAAGCTAAGATTGAAACCGACAAACTTGACCTGTACTACGGAGGACGTCCGCTCTGGCAGAAGTAACTCACTCAAATTCGGGTGGATACTACTTGAAATCATCTTGCCCTTCCGTTACCAAGCGTCCTTCAGTGGTGCGGGCAAAAGCAAGCTTAAGTAACACTATCACGAAAGATCCTCGTTGCACATTAATGATCATTCACAGGTGGCATTGGTTTCGATCCCGTCGCATTATTCCTGGTCAATATGTCCATAGTTCTGTCTGGTGTGGGGATGCCTATGTGCCCCGCGCGACTTTGGGAAATGGTATAAAGGTCCCCACCATACTAGATGGATCATTTGATCCAACAGTACGCAGTCGACCGCTGGAGACCGTGCTGTCTTCCGGGACGATGCCCACAGGCCAGATATTACTGTTTGCTTGGGTTCAGCGTTATGCTGCTCACGAACTTGGAGATTTGCTGAATTCCAGTTAGTCTTGTTGCCACTATGCTTCCTCAACCCATCTGATGCAAGTTGTGTAAAAACTAGATAACCCTAACCAAGAGCCAGACAGTGCCAAATGGTCGAAATACATTGAAGATCGGCAGTCTGATTTTGACAAGTTCGCTGCTATCTCTACTTACATTTTAGCATGTGAGCCAGTATTTGTCGAGTTGCATAGGGTCCTATCTGACAAGATGTCTCCTGCAGTCAACTCTGCTGTTGAAAATGAGACAGGTCGAATTGATGTTGCCGTGCGATGTCTCCAGCACCTTTTGGCTGACTCTCAGCATCCCGACCTTGTTAGAGTACTCTCTCTTTTACCGCTCATAATAGGAAACCAGACTCTTCGACAAAAGATGGTTCAAGTCACTGATCCTGGGGTGACCCCAGCTCTCCTTCGTATATTACAGTGGTCAACTGAGAATCCGAACGACAATACCTTGTCATTGGTTGTAGATTCTATCTGTCGTCTTCTAGAGACGGAGGAAGGTGTGCGGCCTGTCCCAGCCCAAGCACATGCTGATCTCTTGTACAGCTGACGCAATGGCTGCTGCACTGAGAGCTGAAACTGTAGCCGATGGAACGAGTGGGTTAGTCATACTTTCAACATTGTTAGAATCGAATGGTAATTTTGTTTTGTCTGTCGAGAAACCTCTTGATATGCATTGCGTAGATCCTAGCCGAGTGCTGGCCGCCCTTCGAATATTAGTTCGCCTCCCAAACACCCATACAAATGGTATGTTCCTAGGACATATCAAAATTACTTGTGTTCATTTAATCTATCCGAAATTCTCATCAGTAAACCATGTGCGTCAGAAGTTGAAGTCTAAGGTTCGGAGGCTGGCAAAGCAGGGAAAAGGTTCTGTCGGTTTAATGGCTGTGTCTGCCTTTGAAGCATTGCGTGAGCGTAGTGAGTAATCGCAATGTGTCATGCCAGCTCTTATAGACAGTGCAGGTGACCGTGCGCATGACCTAAAATTTTCCAACATCTTGGCGTACCTCGGCGGTAGTCTGATGTTAGATGTAGAGGGGAATATGGATTATTCTCTTGCTGATTGTACTGATCCGCCCCCTTTGGCCATCGATGGTAGGAGGCATTGTAACACACAACCTTTATCGTGCTTGGCCTTGACTAGTTTGTGGTAGATTCCCACATTGAAAGGCAGATCATTCACAAAATACTTTTGGCTATTGGGTCATACAACACTGGTAAACGCACGACCGCGACTCTCACATTCTTGAAGCTATGCAGATGTGGGTCCTATACATTCTCACACAAGGAGCTCACCGTCAAACCCGTCATGGTATATCAGATCCGGGGATACGACAGGATTTATTCAAACAGCGAGCTTTGAACAACTTTGTTGGGCAGTTGCAGCGAAAGCGGACCTCGCTGCTAGCAGCCTATGCACTGATGACGTGTCTGGAACATGGTGAGTTACCTTGTCTCTTGGAGAGAATCAAGAATCCGCTTGGTTGAAGAACACATTAGTTGCGTGGTGGTCGGGGGATCTCGGTCGTGAGAAGACGCTACATAGCATTGCTCCGTCTATCATCGCAATGCTCAAGAAAGGCTGGTTTGATGATGCAGTGGGCCTAGTGGAAGGTTTTGACATCTTCCGCAAACTCATGAAGCATTATCCTCCGGATCCCGTCTCATCCGATTTGCGCACTCAGACGCCGAGCTCAGACACCTTGAAGGGACTCAGGGGAGAGATTGAAAATGGAATTTACAAATCATTGAAAAAGAAGCTTGAAGTTCGTGACCACGATGGAATCCGGACGAGCTTGCTTTGTATTGATATCCTCGGTATATTAGTTGGTCGATTTCCGCGTATATTACTGAAACACGTTCAGGGAACATGGCCGTGGCCTCTACACAGCTTGCGAACCCGGATAACTTGAATGTTACGACGCCTGCGGTACCCAACAACCTCGAGTCGGGAAGCATAGCAATGTGTCTCATGACGCAAAGTTTGGAGTACTTGCAGAATGTTAATGAACCGTGGGCGAATCGGAGAAAATGCATCAAAATTCTATCCGCGTTGTCTCAGACTGGTAGGCGGCATCTTTCGCTGTCCAGGTCATATTACTGACGATATGGCTAGGCCCCGGTCAAGCAGCCATCAGTTTATTTTTGAATCAGATAGTGGGAATGCTCCTTCCCGAACATCGCTGGACAGAGGAAGGGGAACATCTCGTGAGATCTGGAAATTCTAAGAATAGGGAAAACTCTACGCCCAACTCTTGTCCTATCCCGCCATCTCTAATGCTAGGTCCTTGCTATGCACTATACGCGCTGGCCAGGAATGGTAAGCTCCGGGATTCAGTGGTTACAGGTACCTAACTCTTCTTAGAGTCACTACGTAGGCAAATTCGAGAGTCAGAGCGATATGCTACCCTGAAGGGACGATACCTCTCTAGTTCACTTGTCAACGGACCGGACACACCTCTCTGGCAAATCAGAACTCCCAATAGAGGCAAGCTTTTTTCTATCCAAGATATCTTCTATATCTCACTGATTTATGCCGCGCAGATGACGTCTTGATTATGACAGACAGGATGATCAAAGTGGTGGACGAAGGATTCTCGTATGATGGCATTGGCTCAATCCCGGAGGTTTCTCCGGTGGCGATCTGGCACATATCGAACTTAAGCATACTACTTCGTAACACTGCAATCCGCGCTGTACAGCTCTTGCCCAATCTCGCCATTGGGTTCGTTCAGGGGACAACGGCCTTTATTTCGCACGGCGCCCGGGATAAGTAAATCATTTCTCGTTAACGTTACATACGCCAGAGCGGCACTGACGGCGACTAGGTTCCGTCGCGGGACAAGCACGTATGCCAGCCAAGGCAAGGTCGATATACAAGAAGGTACAAGTTCGAATTTACGAACCCTGGAGCAAGGTGTATCAGACACTTCGCATCAAGCTGAAGGTCCTCCTGCTTTCCCTGCTGAACGTCAGGTTTCACCTGTCCCCAACATTCCGTCGAGCTCTTCCGCATCACCACATTTGAATGATGGGCAAGACCACGTTGTCCTGATGAGTCGTACCGATGAGACAGTGTCTCCAGATTTAAGGGCGCAATCCATCGCCCAACCGGCCTCAGTGGGAAACCAAGGCGAATTATGTGTTCCTCGCATTCTCCCTCCAGAAAACCACGATGATCAGATCATTGAAGTCACTCGAGAAGCAGAAACGGTCGTGGTGCGTGCGCTAAATATATCTCGCGTTCACGCTGTTAGACACAACGTTTTTACAGCTTCCAAGACCTGCTCAAGCTGACATTGAACGTGATCTCCATGAAGGTGGACCAGAGACTGTGGCACGTGCATTAGATTCACCGTTCGTTCTTTCAAGAGATCTAGAATCAGCAGCAGTCGAAGAGGCTCGCGAAAAAGGACCTTCTACATCCCATCGTACCCCTTCCAGATTAATCACCTTCAAAAGTATTATCCCTTCATGTTAATGCTGTAGTAACGAAATAACCCTACAATCCTCATGCTCAGACTTCACTGCATGCGACCTGCCGACTAAGAAATTCCTCAACCTTATTTCTCCCCGAGCACGCCTTAGGGTCCGCGTAGGGAATCAAACTTTTGTTTCGCCTACGGTAAAAATTGGGAACCAACCGGCTGGTGAGATGGAATCGCAAACGCTCTGGAAATGGGATATTCCGCAGTGAGAACGCATCACCCATATTTGCTGGCTATCGATTGACATGGACTTGAAAGGCCGAGCCCCCCTAGTGATGATCGATTTGAAATCACGATCGAGAGACGGTTTCTGATGAAGTACACCTGCATTCGACACACAGCGCTAACAAGTACCCGACGGATAAAAGAAGATCAGAGAGAACCCCGTGAGCGCGATGACTAACAAGACCGTCTATCTGACACCCATACGTCTCATTTCATAGAGTCTGGATTGCCGCTCTACAGGGTGTAGCCAATCGAGGAGCGACGCGAACATTGAGAGGGAACCGACAACAGTGTATACCTATCCAGATTCCGATTGCCCTGGTACCAAGGAGATTCTTGTACTTTCACGCAAATTACTTGAGCTGCATCACACCATATAGCCTTATTCACTCGTATGCTGGTTCGGGCCATCCGGTTTCGCCATTGCTCTGACGCTGAAATATCGGGCTGTGATAAGAACCGCCGGGCACAGAAGCCCAGGGGCATGTATTGTTCGTGTTTCCTCCACCCACGCCTGTCATATCGGTTCGTTTTGAGCGCCTCGACGCGGTAATGAAAAGACAGCGGCCGGTTTTGATCACCAGAAGGCATGCGGATGCAATCATTGGGTACGTATGGAAAGCCTGAGTGGCACGCCCACATCGACAGTCCGGAGCACCTCTTGAGATCTTTCTTGATCATCCACGTACCTGGACCTTTTCATCTACGAAAAATATTGTACAAGCAATGCGACGTAGCGGTGTCGCGTGTCCCCGCGCTAATATAACCTAACTGAAAAGAATAAAGCTTCCGAAGTGCTCTGGACCATGGATGAGTGAGCATGCGTAGCCTTTCTTTAGGTCACGAGGTGTGTCTGCCACAAGGCATCTATCATTTGATGTGAACGAATGTACGAAGGGTCGGAACCCTGACACAGCCACTGGCAATTGAAACACGTCTTCAACTTGCTCCCACCAAGGTGCTGCTAATAATGCGGGCCATGGTAAAATGGTAACATGGTAAAGCGCTTTGTTTTGAAAACCACCCGTCAACCAAGTTGCGACGTTGGCCAAATCCATAAGTGACACTGAAGGTTTGTGCGCTTAACAGGTTCGTCCTGAAAGGTACCTCTCGCACCTCTTTTTCTGCGACAATAGCGGACGTTTCCCTGACTTTAGGCGCCCTCGCCAGTCTGACGAGCATCCAATGGAAGATGCAGGATCGGTCATTGCTTGGACTGACACTCGCTTAACTCATGGACCACTCCACTTGGGCGTCCAATGGAAGGCACACATGACAGATCATCCACTGCCGGTGTTCTTGGAAATCTTCGAAGCCTTCCAGAGACGCTGGAGCCCAGGTACTTATTCATGGCGCCAAGGGAGTCAAGCATCCACCCCAAAGAATGCCTCCCCTCCCTACGCCCCTCCGGAACCAAAGGTTCAATCTTAACACTGCCGGCGTAGCTGGCTTTTTTGGCGGTGAAGAAGCCATATCGGCCATGGCTACCGTCCACCTCTACAAAGGCAGACGATGGCTTGGTTGGTTCAACTCCCCCGGAAGCTACACCGTTGCGAAACGTTTCGGCAGAATAGCGAATTCACGTTTCTGGGATGGACTGTTTCCTGGCTCGAATGATTCGCCAGCCGTCTCGTTTGACCTTGATGGCCAGAAGGGTCCCCTGTACATCGCAGCCTTATCTGGGACGACGATTAAGGAGACGGGGCATCTAGGCCATCTGACGATGGAACGCAGCAAGCGCAAGAAGGAACATGGCAAGAAGGTGGAAGTAGATGTGATACAAGGGAGGACGACGACTCCCGTCCGCGTCGCCTACTTGGCCATGAAGCCGGTCGACAATAATTCTCCCGTCAAACAGCTTCCCATCAAGAGCGCCCTCCTTGGGCTCATTCCCATCGTTGTCAGCGTCGTGACCTGCATCATGTGTGCGCTGGTCTACGACTGGTTAAGCTTCTCCATGATCTTGATCGGCATCATCTCGAGTGGCTGCGCTAGCTTTTTCATAGGCAAAGGAAGGCTCACCATCGAGTTTGTGAAGAAACCGGCTACCGGCGTTCCTCCCGGCCATGGCATACTCATAGGAGAGGATGGAGTGGTGGTGATCAAAGGGGAAGAGCGGGACGTGAACGCTATCACGAAAGGACGCTTCGTTCTCGAGACGAACCCTAAAGAGGGCGATAAGGGGGAAAAACAGGGAACTGATGGGAAAAAACTCGGTGAAGAAAAAGAGGCAGAAGAGTGCAGGTACCACGCGATCGGCGTATGCTCCCTTGTCCTCCTTCTCCAATTCCTCCTTCAACTTCTCCTCGTTCCGCAAGGCACTCTCTTTGGCCAGATCATGTTCCTCGTCTCGCTTGGCTTCTCGTGGGGGTATAACTCCTACCTATCCTCATTGGACAAGGAGAGGATACAGATAAATATCCTCTTCCAGGCGCTTGGGGAGCCGAACATGGTTCGGTTCCGTACTGGCACGAGGACGATGATGGCGGTTTTTGTTTGTCTGCTGCTTTTCCACGGGGTCGAGTGCTCGAACCCGGAAAAGGGCCGCGCTTTTCGTACCAAGATCCTCAATGACTGCGTGCCAAACGATACAGACGATTGGAAGAGGTGGAAGGAGGCAGTCGTCGAGCAGCTCCTGCACGTCGACGACGAGTCGTTTCTCCACTTGGTAGAAAAGCAGGGGGACTCCGATCTCGTCAAACAGCTCCTTGAAGATGCACGTGCGGCATTTAGGGGGTATTTCCGTGTGCAAGACAACCTACCTGACGATTCTAGCCACCAGGTCGAAGCGTGATAAGATCGTTCCCACTCCACTGTCACAGCAAAACTCTCGGATCACAGTCGTCTTCATGAATTACAAACCGGCTATTATCAGATACAATTTGGCGCACATGTACTAGCTTCGCACCACCGCTTTATATATCGTAACACTTGTTGCTTTCCTACGGATTTCTTCAGGCCACGACTCGAAACCCACTGGCGAGGAAGAAAAGTTCTCCACTAGAAATTCACGCTGTACACCGTGTTTGTTGCTGCCGGCAAGAGCCAATGGTTGATGGTAGTGTGCAGGGGATCTGCCAAGTACATGAGTATGACAACGAGTAACCCAAGGCGTCCAAGGTCCTGACCATCCGGATCCTCATCCTCAGAGTCTTCGTCTTCCCAACCGTCTGCAAAGCCATCCTCCATGTCCTCGTCCATAATCGGTGGAAAGTGGACGCCAGCATCATGTACATGCTCATGCTCAGCTGTGTCCGTGCCGTTAGCGCTTGACGATTTGTAGGTAAAGTAGATCGCGTCATGCGTGATCTGCAGGCAAGAGATAAAAGAGAGCGAGCGGCCATGATCAAACTGGGACAAACGGCAGACGGACACGCCCGGTTCCGGTGGGCGGTCAGTGGTCAGGCAGTTGAAGTCGAAGTCGTGAGAGATGAGGTATATACCTTGGCGCTAATAAGCGGGAACTCACTTAGAGTGATAATCACGTAGAAGCCCGCAACCTACACTCACCGTGGCGACAGCGAGTTTACCATTTCGATCACCCACTGCAAGATAGTATGAGACCTCTCCGTCGCTTGTCAATGGCTGAAAATTGAGCGTGATGGCAATGTCCCGGTGATGGACAGCATTCGATCCGACAAACAAGCGCTGAAAATCAGGTAGGATGACGAGTCTCCCGTGTGGTGCGAGAACAGCAAGATCTTTCCCTGATGCCGACACATGACCTGAAAGCAGACGTGGTCGGTGATCTCCAGGCTGGTTGGTGAAAAGTGAAAAGTACACACATGCCATGAACTCGCCATGGGCAGAGCTAGGAGAATGAAAGTTGTGAAGGAGCATTTGAGGTTGAACGACGGATGACGCCAAACCAGCAGTTTGGGGAAGGACACCCCATGTTGCAATGGAAAGTTCCATTGGAGACAGGTGGTACAGCAGCGCTCTACCTTCCCTCCCGAAGATGCGCAGTCCGCGCTGACCGCAAATAAAGACATACGAGTCGTTGACTTCGACGTAATTGATATTGCCTAGGAACTGGCCGTGATGTTGTCGTTGGATATCCCGAATGACCGTAACTGATTGTGGTCTATGGACATCCCAGAGATATGCGTTGCTCGGTGCCGCGGCCAGCAGGGTCGGGTACGAGAAACGGAATGCACGAGTGATCTCTGGCACGCGAAGAAGTGCCCAGGCTTCAAACTGACCCCGGCGATATTCCTCCGAGTAAAAGTATGCGGCAGCTTGCGAGGATGCTTCAAGCATCTTTTTATCTGGAGGATATATTTCTGGAAGCGGATCCCCATCTGCATCAACGGTACGTCGCCAAACTTCCTTGCAATTGTCGTGTCGATTGAAAACGATGTAACCCCGATCATATTCACAATGCGCGTAGTGAACGACATGGGTCTGGAAATGGATCGTATCAGGCATTGGGGCTCCAAGAATGTGAATCGCTGGGTCTGACCGGAGGAAGTGCCCACAGGACGCGATTACTCTTAATGTCGCACACGAATAGGCCGCCTGTCATGCAAGTCGTAATGACGAAGCCAAGTTCATGATCGACTTTAATACGATGCACGGCCGTTCCCGTCGCCGTCAATTCTCGAACAACGGACGGCGCCTTGCCGCGCCAGCCCCTCTCGATTTCCAATTGTCTCCTGCCTGGGGATGACTCGGTCAGTAGTAATCAGCACCACACACGGAAAGGGGGCGGACAGTAGGCTTTCCAGTCGTTTGGAATTGAGCCTGCACGAAGCTGGTCCCCATCGATGAAGCGGTGGAGTATTGCAGCATTTCTGTACACAGTGGACTCGTTGGTCGCGACTAAGGCATTCCAGTCGCGCGATACCAGAGAGGTAGAATACAATGAATGTAGCGGAAGGCACGAAATCGTATGCAAAGCAATTTCTGCTGGCAACTGGTGCAGCATCGTGAACGAGAAGAACAAAGAACGAGTAGACGACTAGTACACGTGACCCATGCGAACTTACCACGTGATATCTGGTGATCACGCACGTTCGAAAAGTTTATGGCCAGAAAGTTCTTATGAGCGGTAGCTGGGGATTCGTCGTGCCAGTGCTTATTTTCTCTGCTGCTAATTTCCTAGAGCCGTGACAATGCCCTATCTGTCACAAACAGCCCTCAAGAACCTAAAACTATATACCTACAAAGCCGTAGACGAGTATGTATACGCAAGTTGTAACACCAACCAATCGTTTTGACCGCTCGACAGGTCTATTGTATCTCGATATGTCCTTGCCCCCTACTGGAACTGGTTCATCACTCTTTGGCCACGATCAGTTGCGCCGAACATGGTATGCCTTCAATTCAATACTAACGCTGAGCAACGACCGAACTGATATCCGACGCAGATAACTCTCCTTGGGCTCGCCATAGTTGTATTCAATGTCCTAACGCTGCTGATATACGATCCACTGTATTACACCGACAAGGACGGTTCAAATGGTCTTCCGCAATGGATATATTTCACGTGCGCCTCCTTACCTATTATCACGTTCTGATCTGCTCATATGAAGGCATAGATGGGCCTTTGGGCTCTTCATGTACCAGAGTTTCGATGCTGTGGATGGGTGAGTAGTGTTATCTATCTGATCAAATTGCTATCTGATATTCAAGGATTCAAGCAAGCAAGCTCGCCGGACTGGCATGGCTGGTCCGCTGGGTCAGTTGTTTGATCATGGTAGGCATTGACGTCCATCCATCATTCTTCCTGGTTGACCCAGATTGATTAGGTTGTGACGCTCTCAACACCACGGTAATCTAATACTCGTTGGAGTTTCGTCACAAAATTTTTATATCGTCCTTAGCTGGAAGTTATTTTGGCCTGCAGGGCCCTTAATTTGGGTCGTTCGTGGTGGACTGTCGCATCGCAGATTGCCACCCTGGCAAACTTTTACCTGACCACATGGGAGGAGTACTACACAGGGATCTTGTATCTCGGACCATTTTCTGGACCTGTCGAAGGTATTCTTATGATCGTACTCATCTACGTCATTTCCGGGATTTTTGGTGGGAACTTTGTCTCTCGGATATCTCTCCGTACTCATGGTTGCGCAGGACCTTCGTTCTGGGACCAACGTTTCCTCACCTTCGTACACCTGCGCCATATACCGCGTGTCGCTGAGATTGTGCCTGATATTGGTCTCAACGAGGCTTTCATGGTATTCGCCGCTTTCGGGCTAGCTTTCAACATTGTGTCCAGGTATCATACCATCCTTGGAATGCAGAGAAGGCTATTAATACCACTGACAGCTACCGGAATGTTCACAAGGCGATGCGAACCAAGGGCAGGTCTACCCTCAAGCCCTTGGTTTTCCTTCTTCCATTCATAGTATCGACAGTACTCCAGATTCTCTGGTTGCTTCAGCCATCACTTTCCCATTCGAACATCATACATTCACCTCTTTTCCTTCCTGCCATGTGTGCCTGGGGTTTGCAGTTTGCCCACCACGTTGGACGGATAATATTGAGCCACCTGACAAACATGCCGTTCCCTTGGTGGAACTCCGTGTGGATATGGAATGCAATCGGTGTTCTCGATGCTCATCTACCCCACCTACTTCACAGGTATGCTGTCGCCTAGCTTGACATTACTTTTTGTTTACGCTCTTCTAGATCACCTGTCATCCAATCGACACCAAGACGCACGGCAATATTTGTTTACCTGACGCTCGCAATTTCGCTTTTGGCGCATGCTCGCTTCTCTACCCTCGTGATCAAGGAAATCACGGAGTACCTTGGAATTGCGTGCTTAACGGTGCGCAAGAAGGATGCGGAAGGAATTTGGCGCAGTACCCAGGATATCCAGCACAATGGATCGTCCAAACAACTGTGAAACATTGCATGAAGTAGTGGTTTCACACCATAGATTGTCTCACGATGATACCATACATCATTGAATATACCGCCCTATGTGTGGTGACCAGGGTGTACGATCGTCGGATGCACGACAAGTGTCCGACTTGTCCGTAATGATTTGCCGGGAGAGTATATTGATCGGTACGATCCAGTACCTTGCTACACCATGCCACTTCTGAGGCACGCCGACCGTCATGTGCCACGTGTAGGTCGATTCCTCCGGAGTCAGTACTTTGCTGACTGGAGCCTCCGAGGGCAATTGTCGAGGTTTCTGTCATGTCATTCATGGTCTTGCACCCTTGACGACTGCAGGCATTGTTAATCAGGATTGCTAATTTTGTAGGTCATGAACTTCATTTCGTGGTTCATTATCAAAGGAGTGGAAACGAACGGGATTCAACAGTCTTTCCCATTGCGGCGCGCAGATCTCATTGATCCGGGAACACCTTCGCCATCCACATTGGGTCATCTGTAACGGAGATTTCTTCTATCACTGGCATACAGCAGATAATAGCATCACAGAGCGGGGACTTTCCTGACCGCAGCCATCGGTGCGAAGTCCGACGAGATGAATATGGAGCGCGAGACTTGCGATCATATATATAATGGGTCAAACGGTAGGTCGTCAGCAACGGCAAGCATCCGATCTCCGTTCATCATGCGTTTCTGGTTGCAAGAGATATCAACGAAATTCTTAGCTCTCGCCTATGACGTTACAGGCGTTGTCCTTGCCATCGCTATCTTCACCAAGCTCACCCGACATCACATTGTGAGTAAAAATGAACGAGACCTCTTACCCTCCTACGGGTTCTGACCTACTTGTCAGCTCGATGCTTTTCCTACGACCGGGGATAGTGCTTTGCTCGGCTCCTGGGGAACAGGTTTCAAGTTCCTGACCAATGCCGCAGGTGTTACACAAGAAGGTTATGAAAAGGCAAGTCTATCCCCTGCCGTCTTTCACGCACGCTAAAGCGACGTGATAGTACAACTCTGCACCAATCGAGGTCGTGGATCTATCCTGCTGGATTGTCATTCTGAGCAGCCAGGAGCACCTCGAAGAACTTCGAAGGGCACCTGAGGATGTCTTATCTTTCATAGATGTCACGAAGGATGTGAGCAATTGCCTATTTATCTGAGATTGGCTCGCATCGAATGTCCCTGACAGCGATTCAACACTCGCTAGCAGTTGTTCGGTCGCAGCTGACTTGGAACATCGGGCTGTTGTATCTCGAGATCAGGGATGGCATTTGATGAGGTTAGAAGTATATCAGCATGCACAATATCGCATGCAGGTTAAGCAACTGGGTATTTATTGGCCTTCCGTTATGTATGGTTCCCACTGATTCATACCTTTCTTGTGTTCTATAATTTATTTCTAGGTCGCAACCCAGACTGGATCGATCTCAACGTCCGGTATTCTATTAATAGGGTTTACGATTGGACTGTTTTCAAGGTCGTGAGTTGTCTCGGTTACTTACCTGCCTAGAATCTAATTCAACGCAAAACGTTAGTTTGGTCGCCTCTTTCTTTACGGCTGTCACTCAGGATACCATGCGCGGCTTGAGGCACGTTGGTCCAATGATCGAGGAAGGACTGTAAGAATGAATGGGCCAAACAGCCGGTTCGTCGACTCCTTTGATTGCTATGAAGGTGCTCACTGTCATATATACCAG
>JBBPOF010000257.1:0-31732 GCA_038091315.1 Porphyrellus cyaneotinctus | reverse complement strand
CCCCACCCACTGGTCATGAGCTCATGGCCCTCTTTCCCCCGGCACCCCCCGCCAACTTCCCCGAGATGAGACCTGGCCCAACCAGCGGCTTCTTCCAACGGCAGGAGCGTGCCTTCTTTGCCCAGGCGGGCAAGGAAATCGTGCGCGTGCGCGTTGAAATCGACGTACCATCGTCGGACGAACAAGCACATCACAGCGCAAAAAGCAGAGAAGCGTCCGCACACACCGGGCCACCTCGGACCTGGCCACAGCTCCATCCACATCCGTCACATCAGTCTCCCATCCACCCATCAACTTCTCCTGAGGCGCCTTATCCACATCCCAAGCCACCCCGCCAATCTCGCTCGATACCGGCATCCACACAATCACCAACCGTCTTCCCTGGTTCTCCCCATGGACAGCCACCTCAGCTCCCCCTCAATCCCCATTCGCCAGCATTACATCAGGGCGGGATGGCTTTACGTACACCACCTCACGATCCACATTCTGGGACAAAAGTAGACTATCAGGCGCCCGAGGACTATCGCGATGATACGGACGAGGCTTGGCGTCGACCTACACCATATGCGGACCGCCGACGTGCAGGCAAACACACGCGACGCGTTATTGTCCGAACGTGACTCCGTGAGTACGCTTATCATGCGATGCCACGCTGGATGTTGATCGACGTTTCATAGCGTATTAGCTCACCTTGCTATCGTTGCATTGATACCTGCTATATATACCAAGTCCAATATCCATCACACTTGTATTCTTCGTATCTTGAAGTATTCTGTCATAACTTAAACATCACTTCGCACTGATCACGTATAGTATTTCCTCACGACAAAAGTCAAGATGATGACGTTTCACGTGCTGCCTCTCTGGCACCTGGTGTGCTCGTTTCACTGAAGAAGTTATAAAAAAAATTATATTTACAAAACATGACAGTGTGATCGCGATCAAGGTCCGGCAAGTCCCGCAGTGTCGTTCTCTGTTGGTGCCTCGCAAGACCGCCGTCCACGCTTGCTCGTCTTTCTTTGGTGGCCGGTCGCATTTCGTTTTCTCACCCAGAGCATGACGACGCAGCTCGGGTACCTTTGGACATGCCTGATCAAAACGATGGCGCGCAACTTTTTTGTGAGGACGTTCCGCACGTTTTTGGCATGCGCAAACGTGTGGTTGCCATCCGTGCGCACGAAGCACGAGATCGGGTTCATGGTTTCAGGTATTGTAGGGTACTGTCCGAAGCAGTAACCCTCGGGAATGCCCACGTTTAATTTGCGTCTGGCCGTTGACGACCGCTTCTCCCCTCTCCCTCCCCCCCAAAAAAAACTAAATACACACAAGAGGTATTATTAACGCACCCGCCAGAACGACTGCGACGTCACAGCGTAAAATAACATGGATCACAGATACATATCGATCAGGTTTTGCCAATTGAATCTGAATGACGGAATGCGATGACGGAAGGTGTGGGTTGGCCCAGGAACGATTGCCATCCAGCGATTCGAACTCTGTCATATGCAGTCCGGACCGACTGTAGCCTATATGGGTCCCTCCGAGACTTGAGATTGCTTTCTCGTGGCGTACGTCGGTTCTCACACACCTCCTTTCTTTCACCGCCTCTCGACAAACGATGAAAAAAAAAAGGGGGCGTCACAATGTCAATCAAAAGAATGGCGCTGCGCGGTCTCGCCGGGACGGTTCTCACGGTCAGTTCTGCGTGGAATATTCTCATTCTTAAATGTCCCGTTCGCACAACGGCTGGGTCAATATTCTAGGCGGACCTAAACACTACGAAATGTGGACCTGGTGCTTTACTTGAAAAGCTTAGTCTTGCACGAAACGTGCTTTTACTCCGGGTTTGGGTTTAGTCTCGCCCTTACCACATTTAGGCAAGTCCTAAGTATTGACGCAGCCGCTGTGTCAACACGGATGCGATGGCCTACCTGTGCGACCCTTTCATTGTGTCAAATATAACAAAAATGTCCCACCTTGGACGGATCCGAGGTGGCACTCTGGGCTCGCGGAGGTGAGACACCCCTCCGACTATCCATATCAACCAGATCCGAGTGGCGATCTCACCACGTACGCACGATAAGAAGGCGTGGAGAGGGAATGACGTGGAGCTGTCACCAACATGGGGCAGGGATAATAGGAACAGGTAGGAACCTGCCAGCCAACCATTTTGGAGGCAGTGGCGGAGCAATATGAGGCCTATAGCAGAATGAACTGACATAATTATATGACACCAAAGATCAGCTTATCTCGGGCCCAGATCACTGTAACGGCGCAAGAACCTGTTCACGAATAGAATCTAGTTGCACCTGCGTGCACATGTTGTTCGTGATCAGATGGCATCATTATGAGTCCGAATGGGGATACGAGAGGGAATGGAAGCTACACTTTTCGTGAGTGCCGGTAAAAACGCTAGGCGATCAATACAAGGCATCTTTTCATTTCATCGTTGAGCGCAGTGGGTGATTGGACATGTGTTTGGACACATGCACATGTCCTTCTGATACGGAGAAGCCACGCATCCCCGAATGGCAAAAGCAACGACGGGGAACTCACAGCCAAGTAATTTATATATGTACCTGACGAGGGTCGAATCATCAAGTTAGACAGAGCGGGTCAAAAAAAGAAGACGTGTAGACCTGCCAACCCGAAGCCGTGACTCAGACTCGGGTCAGTGGGCGATGCCGATATCGTCAATGCGTCGTGGCAGTGTACAGACCGTCATTCGAAGAAGAAATGCGCCCAGAGGGTTCAGTCATGCCCGATCGGGGGGATGAGACCGGTAACCCATGAAGAGAGCTGAAATGAGGTGTCGGCTGCGAGAGGAGACGTACGGTGCAAAATGAAAAATGGAAGGCCGTCATGATCGCGCGGGACAGACCCACGAATTGGCGACCCTTGGCACTTGAACGGATATGAGCCCCTTTGTACTGACGCTAACACGTGACCTGGGGATTCAATGTCAGCGACGTATGCCATCCGCTTATCGTGGTGAACGCACCGTCACGAGACGGAGCCACGACTTGGCACAGGACGTCCACCGATGGTCAGTTGGATCGTGCTCTCGGAACCGCTCGCGTTGACGCTGTCTAGTCCAAATCGAACAAGGATGCCATCGCTGACTTTTGCAGTATAACAGGCTCATCGTGAGTCTCCTATGAACCATCGCCTTCGGATTGTCCGATCATGCGCCGATAGTCTCAAGGAAGCCAGGCGTTACCTTGACAGATACAAACGACTCGACGCCGCCATCGATGCCTACTACCAAGACGGCGGGACGCGCAGAGCGGATTCGGGAGCGTCGACGAGCAAACTGACTGCGCTATTCGAGAAATACAAAGGTAAGAACATCTGATCAAACCCCAGTCGCACCACCTGGATGATGATGATGCATAGACCCGGACGGCGACATCATCTCTACACAGGGTACCGTCCAGTTCTTCACGGATCTGGGTTTCAGACAGGACGAGGAAAGCGATGACGACACGCCGAAGCTCTTGACGCTGGCGTATGAGCTCCAGTCTCCTCGATTAGGCGAGTGGACGAAGAAGGGCTGGATGGATGGCTGGAAGAGCGTCGGGTGCGCTTCCGTCCGACATCCCACCCGTGTTTTCGGATCATTGACACGAGTTGTGCACAGGTGTGACACCATTGACGGGATGAAGACTGCACTCACACGTTTAGCAGCTAAGCTTGGTTCCGAACCGTCGTACTTCCGCACGGTATACAATTATACATTTAATTTTGCAAGGTCGGAGGGTCAGCGTAGTCTAAGTAAGTTCTCTTCTGGTCCATGTGTCACCCCTAACGGGGGGTCTCGTGCGTCGGTAGTCAAGGATACCGCCCTCGAGTACTGGAAGTCGCTTCTGTACTTTGGGGTGGGCAAGGAAGCATTCAGACATGTGCCCCCTGATGATGAGGAAGACGTCGACATGGATCGTGGTCAAGGATGGACGAAAGCGCATACGGAGATGTGGTTAGAGTATATGAAAGCGAGGGACGACGTCGCTGTGAGCAAAGATACCTGGCAGATGGTTCGTATTGCGGCCCCCCTCTGCACAGCTTCATAACTGACGGGGTGCGTGCAGCTTCCAGACTTCATCCGTTCATTTGACGGCGACTTTAATAAACATGACGACCAAGGTAATTCTACCATGTGATCTTTTGCTGGTGACGTTTCCGTTCACACTGCGACACCACAGCGGCCTGGCCCACCATCATAGACCAGTTTGTTGAATGGGCAAAGAAAAGGGTTACCACAGCATGAGCTACAGTAGCCTCTATATTGTACTACCCGTGACACGTGCACCATACCTCGTCCTCCTGCAAAAGACCCACCCTTTGAAAGAGCCATTTCGTATTATTGTAGGTAAAATGAATAAGGATTACATGTGCCTAGCGACCGCCTTGTGACGTTCGAGATTCGCCAGGGTCATCGCAGTGCTTAATGGCAAGGTGCGCCAAGATCGTCGTGCACGAGCGACGGGAGAAATGAAGATTCTTTCACGGCGGAGCATCTGATCGAAGCACGGGATGTCCCAACGATTGCGGCCAAGATTCTCGACGCATCTCTTTCAAGTTGGTCAAGTTGAGCCCATGCACACCCAACGACGAACCTGGACATACTCTGGATTGACACGCACGACCGACTCTGAGCCCAGCTCGTTGACGAACAAGACGTCGAGGTAGGTGCTCGCGACGGTGAGCCCAAACATGTCCGTCAGTGCGTCCTGAATGGATTTTCTGATGAGCAGGGCATCGGTGCAACGAGGCTGCATGCTGAGGTGTATGTAATGATGCGTGGGTTGCAGATGGCTCGAGGCTGCCATGGCCGTGTGGGTCAACTCCCGCTCCTAGGAGGGCCAAGTTGACAGATCCTGTCCAATCCCACTCAGGGTTCAACCAACCACAGTCAGAGGGTATTACTCAAATTATGTAATCGCACACCCTCCAGTGACTTGGATGCCACACGACATCCACACAGACGCTTCCACCGGCTTTCTCGTCCGCCGTCTGCTCCCAAGGACATGGCTCGGGCAGGACATACTTGCTGCGGCGTCGTGAGCGAGGTACGCTCTCGTCGCGCCCGGGCTAACAAGCCCCAGCCATGGATAGTACGCAAGCTCACCATCGGCCTCACAATCCTCCTCATCGGCTACTCGACCTATGTGTACGCGGCTCGGTTTTGCAGGGACATGATCACAAAGAGCAGCAGCGCGCTGGGCAACCAGGCTACCGGAGGTGGGTGTCTTACTCTCCCGATTCACGATTTACGTTGACGTGAGACCCTCCCGCCCAGTTGCTTTCTTGGTCATATTTTGTCTCTTGTTATCCTTGATGTCATGGTGTTATCTCGTGGTACGCTATTGTTTTCGGTCCGGAATCCAACAACTCATCCCAATTTGTTGTCATGTTTTCAGGTGATCACGACATCTCCCGGTCATGCACGGCAGGTACAAGGTCCCTTCTTGCCCTTTTCTTCCACTCATTCCCGTAACTCTCCCTGCACACAGTATACCCAGACGACAACCAGACCAGGCTACGACTCTGCTGATAGATCATCAACGTTCAACTCTACTGACCTCCGCGGAACCTCATATGAACTCATGTCTCCCACCCCCAGCGCCTCCCAGCATCCCATGCAGGAGCCTGCAAGAAAGCATAATCCACGATCGTCACTTGGATCTGGAAGGAGCAAAACACTCGCATCTCAGGCTTCTGCGCCTTCTTCCTCCGTTGCTAAGCTAGAGCAAAATTCTCAATCACAAGTATCGCCCCCTGGTCCGGAAGAGGCACGTGCCAATGATGGCCCCGGGGCCCCTGAGTCCTCGCATGTTCCAGATAGCGCAACGCTTCCCACCCACGTGAATCCGCATCAGTTGGGTTCTCCCATACCTCCGCCGATTTTCATGCGACGTCCAACGACGACCCCTGTGCTTTTACCGGAATACCGATATTGTAGTAGATGTCAGATTGTCAAACCATCCAGGACGCACCACTGTAGAACGTGCGGCACAGTAAGTTGCGTTCTTCGTCGTCCGTCTGTTCGTTTGTCTGAGCGGTGCGAAGTGCGTCTTAAAGTATGATCATCATTGTCCTTGTAAGTCTTCCTTTCCTGGGAATTTTGCAAGCTGGTATTTACTTCCGTCGTGTTAGGGATCGGACAATGTGTCGGTGCATTTAACCAAAAAGTGTGTCCGTCTTCTGTATGTGGTCTAGACTTCATTTGAAGCCTGTTCCCAAAGTTCTTTATCAATTTCCTTGAATGGGCGACGGCCCTTTGTCTTTGGATGTTTGCGACACTTTTGGGCCTCAACGTTAGGCCGCGCACGTCTTTGGCCGCCGGACTTGATCCTCAGCAAATAGTCGTGACCGCTCTGTTCGTTTCCGTCGTCCTAAATATGCGGTGCTGTCGTAACTGATGAGACCCCTGCCAGGGCTGGCTTTTTCGGTTTATTTTGTGCCCTTATACTTTTGGTGCAACTGCATCTTGTTCTGTTGAACCAAACGACTGTAGAGTCGCTCAATTACAGATCGATGCGAGACCGTGAGCAGGCGTTGACATCGCAAATGCACAAGTGCTATCAGTTCCGGTGCGTCTTATCCCACTAGGGATCGATTGGCTGAACGTTACCGGGTTGCCATGTTCTAACTTGATTTATTGTTACAGCGCAAAGCGGCGAACGCGACAGCAGTGGGACAACGAGTGGGGAAGAATCGGCATTGAAGGCAATTTGTGGTGGTTGGGAAGTCGCAAAGCGAATTGGGAGGCAGTGATGGGGAAGAACGTGTGGTGGTGGTTCCGTGCGTCTTTCCCTCGCGAAGGTGTGAAATGTTTAATTTCTGATGTCCCCTCAGTTCCTGTCGGACGTCCCCTTGACGATGGCATGAACTATCCAACGAATCCACGATTTGACAATGCTGGGAGATGGAGACGACGCAAGGAGTGGCCATCTGATCTGCAATGATGATGATTATTCTGTCTGTATCGTATATATCGTATATATCTATAGCGCTGGACTACTCGGCTCACATACCTACCTGTGTGGGCCAACTAACGGGCGGAACTTACCTGGTACTTTATGGACGACCCTTTCCTACCTGCACCACGACTTCCACCATCAAACTAGTTAGACCTCGTATCTAACATGACACCCGCAACGACATCCCCAGTCAACGATTCAGTCGCATCCAATGGCTATTCAAGCGCTCCCCATACTCTCAAGCAGAGCCGAACAGGCAGCACACCATCCGACAAGATATCCTCCGCGGGTCTGATTCAGATGGAATATGACTACAGTGCACACAAGTAAGTCAACTCTGACCCAAGCACGGGGCCCATCGTGCCTCGCACGCGGATGATATGAGAGGGCTCAGGGTCGCTGCCGCGGGTTACTTATCTTACTGACGAATCATGTTATTCCCTCGCCAGCTACCATCCGCTTCCAGTCGTCTTCGATTCTGCAAGCGGCGTCAAGTGAGTTCTTTTCGCCAATGGCGTTGGCTTCCACGCAACGTGTCGATCGCATGCGCTGATCAACTCGATTAGAGTATGGGATCCCGAAGGCAACGAATACATCGACATGCTCTCTGCTTATTCGTGAGGCTTCCTGTTCTCGTTTTCATGTCATTTCGACAGCTCACACAACGTTTGGTATAGTGCGGTGAATCAGGTTGGTGTTGGCTTGGATGTGTGTGGTGGATTGTCTAGGCTCATGTGGACGACGCTTTCCAGGGTCATTGTCACCCAAAGATAGTCGCTACCCTTGTAGAGCAAGCTCAGAAAATGACGCTGTCCTCGCGTGCATTCTACAATTCCGTCTTTCCGCGTTTTGCGAAGCAGATGCATGAGACGTTTGGCTATGACCGGGTGCTTCCCATGAATACCGGTGCCGAGGCGGTAGAGACTGCACTCAAGGTGGCCAGGAAATGGGCATACGAGACTCCTACCAAAGACGTCGAACCGGGAAAGGCGATCGTGCTTAGCGCGGCGGGCAATTTCCATGGGAGGACTTTGGGCGTAATCAGGTAAGTGATACATCTCCCTCTCGTGGTCAGGCTGATGATGATGAACTATTCTCGGGTCATTTCCGACACAGCATGAGCACTGATCCGGAGAGCCGTGATGGTTTCGGACCTTACCTCGCCGGCGTTGGTCCAACGTACAAGGATCAGGATGGAACCGTGCACACGATCCGCTATGGCTATATCGAGGATTTCAGGCATGCGCTTGACCACTTTGGGAAGAACGTCGCTGCGTTCTTGTTGGAACCCATTCAAGGCGAAGCTGGGTACGTACACACTACAGCGTATGTGAAAGCTTCTGTCTGATGGCGCGCTCGAAGCATCATCGTTCCACCCGAGGGGTATCTTCGGGAAGTCCGCAAGCTGTGCACGGAGAGGAACGTTCTCCTTATCTGCGACGAAATCCAGACGGTCGGTTCGCCATCCCAGCCATGATGGTACTGGATACTGATGCTCGGGGTGTGACGACAGGGACTAGCGCGGACTGGGAAGATGCTCTGTTGCGAGCATGAGGGTATTCGACCTGATATAGTGTTATTGGGCAAGGCCCTATCTGGTGGAGGTCCGTCGAGCATCTGTTCCCTTGGTGATTGCCAGGATCGTTGACACGCGTCGTGGTTTGACAGTTTATCCCGTTTCTGCGGTTCTCGCAGATCGGGCGGTCATGGACTGTGTCGGACCTGGACAGCACGGAAGCACTTATGGAGGGTGCGTGTCATGTTTCCATCATGATTGTACGGATCAAGTTGTTCTGAGATTGGCTGCATTAGGAACCCTTTGGGATGTGCTGTTGCCATGGCGGCTTTGAATGTGATTCAAGAGGAGAAACTGGCCGCGAATGCGGAGCGCCTCGGACGCGTCTTCCGCCAGCGTATGAATGCACTCAAGGCCAAATCCCCCTTGATAAAGGAAGTCCGCGGAAAGGGCCTGTTGAACGCGGTGGTGATGGACGAGACAATGAGCGCCAAGGGCCATTCGGCGTGGCAATTCTGTTTGTTGTTGAAGAGTCGTGGCGTGCTTGCTAAGCCGACACATGTGAACATGTAGGTGACCGTGTCTTGCGATTGTTTTTGATCTCGGGATGTTGATGGCGTCGTAGCATTCGGTTTGCGCCTCCGTTGGTGATTTCGGAGGAAGAGTTGGAGACGGCCATGAGCCGGATTGAGCAGTGTCTGGATGACTTTGACCAGGTGGGCTGGTTTTTGTTGGAGGCGTTGTTCGGTGTGGCTGACTGGCATTTCAAAAGCTCGACGAGATTCCAGGCGAGATCGACAGCGAGAAGGGTTTCAAGGAAACCCTCGACAACTGATTGCCTCCCTCCAAGTTCACGACATTGATGACTATGTTATCCACGAATCTTGCAATTCTGGTATATGTACGTGGACATGGTACAGCTAGTAGCTTGTATAATACAATGTATCACATGAGTAAATGGATTCAGAGTGCCCTGTGATTCTGACTTGGACATATGTGAGACACTTCGTAGGGACGACTTCCATGCGCACAGAAGCCATCCGAAAAATAATGCCTTGAGCTCGTTCTCCCCTAACATTAGCAACTCGACGCTCGATGGAATTAGTCGAACGATGAGTGAATAAAAAGGGTAGAAAAATCCAACTTCAATTTCAAGAAGAAAAAAAAAAAAGTGTCGTTGGTCGCACGACAGGTTGGCATGCATGTATGTTTTTTTACGTAAATAAAACGACACGTTTATAGAGCCGATTTTCGAGTTCACCGCGGTTCCGTCCGACGTTTCTTCGCAGCGATGGCATTGGCGAGTCCAGAGGGATTGCGCCAGAGGAAGCCTTCAAATGCAACACGACTGTCCAACCAGGTTGATGGCATTCATGTCATGGATGACCGAGACGAAGAACCACGTTTGAACGATGGGAGAGGTGAGGTCGTATGGGGAAAGACACCCAGTGGGGAGGGTGAGTGACAAGCTTTGAGGCGCTAATCAGCACTGACGCTACAACTCCATAAATGCGCGCGTCCTCTTATAGTCTTCCGGGTGCCGACCACCCACGACGTCCTCACCCTCTTCCATCCTGGCTACCCCAAGAGTCACCTCGATCTCGTTAATCTGTCTCTACTGGGCTTGCAGCTTGTATTGTTTTACCTCTTGCCGCGGACGGCATCCAAAGTGTTCTTTTTATTCTATTTCACGTTTTGGCGGGCCGCGTACGATGCTGGGTTGGGTTGGGTGCTCACGAAACAGAGCAAGAAAAAGTGGATTGTGCGAGAGATTCAGCGGTTGGGATGGCTCGATCAGAATCGGAAACCCGCCATGAGAAACTGGATTCGTGCACAGCTGGCCGGAAAGATGGGTAAAGATTACTCGTTTGACGTAGGTGTCATCGTAATAGGCTGTATCGCGTGCTAATCGTTGTCCTTTTCTCTCTCTAGGAGTTGCCGTTGGAATACAATACTTGGTTGTTGTTCAGACAGCTGGTCGATGTGATTCTCCTGAAGTTTGTCGAACGTTGATTGGTACGCGTGGTGGTACTCATGGTCGTGTGCAGCGATTTCCTGGCGTACTGCATGTTTGCTTTTTCTTGTTTCAGAGTGCCCGAAGGACTCTCATTCACTGTCCACGTGATGCGGTATGTGTGCGTCGTCAAACGGTTGTATCGTATGATTGACACTTTGTCAGTTGGATTGGCGGGATCGCACTGATCGCATTCAATCTCTGGGTCAAGACGGAAGCGCATCGCGTCGTCAAGGATTATGGCTGGTACTGGGGTGACGTCTTCTTCCAGCGGGGTAACCTGGTCTTTGATGGCGTGTTCGAGCTCGCACCGCACCCGATGTACTCCGTCGGTAAGTCGTCGTTCCACCCATTCGCTTTGGGAATGGTCTCATATGACGCATTTTTCAGGCTACGCGGGTTACTATGGTCTCTCGTTGATCATTGGCAGCTACCCCGTGTTGTTCGTCAGTCTCTTTGCCCACGCTGCTCAATTTGCTTTCTTGGTGTTGTTTGAGAACCCACGTAAGCCTCCTATTCTACCTTCGATGCCGACTGTTGACGTGCTGCTAGATATCGAGCGAATGTACGGGAAACGTCAACCGATCGCTGTACGCAAACCTTTAGTCCCCAATGGACATCGCGGGCAGAACTCTGTGTCATCCACGACGCATCACACGGACGGACTTTTGACTCCGCCTGCCACTGAAGGCGAGACTGCTTCTGAAACCGAGCCCGAGACCGAAGTCGAGTCGGATAAACCCACCCCGAAGGCGGCCACGACTCCACTACGCATCAGCAAGGAGTCGCTCAGGAAAGTTGCTAAGCAGCAACAGCAGCCCGTATCCGAGCATGATTTATATCACAAGTACTTCAGACGTGACGTCCTCGTACTTCTTAACATCGATTTACTACGGTAGGGTGCTTGTCCGAGAACTTGTTTGAAAGAGTTCGCTCAACCGAATTCTTCTGCGCGTCAGATGTTCTGATGCGATGTTGGTGCTACTGATTCTCTACATATTGGTTGCTTCCTGTCTCCCGATCATGTCGCATCGCGCGACCTTGGCATTGCATTTTGCGCACGCGTCCGCTTGGTGCATCTTCCACAGTCTTGGCCTGGGTCTTCTCCTGCGGGCGCAAAGCCAGTCCAAGTTCCTTGTTCGCCATTTTCTCAAGAATTACACCTACCCTCTCAATGATAATGGTGATGGCGCGGTGCAGGAGGCATTTACGAATTGGAAGTCGTTGTATAACATGAGCTTATGCATGACTTATAGTATGTGTTTTCTCTCTTCTGTTCTTTCGTGGTCGATGACAAACTTTTTTCGCAGTTTCTCTTGTCGGTCTTGCCTGGAAGACCTATCAATTACCGGCATCGTGGACGGAAGGAGATGACCTTTTGTGTCACACGTTGGGAGCGGTATGCCACTTTTTTACTCGTAGTCTATTCTTGTGCTCATTCCTGAAAGTTGCTGATCGGCCTTCACATGTGGGCCGCCATGGAGTCGTACGAAGTTCTCGGTGTTTTTGGTATGCATTTCGATTTCGTCGGAAGATGTTTACTAAGTGGACATATCCAGGATGGTTCTACGGAGATTTCTTTGTAGAAGACTTCCCTGCCCATTTGGAATACACTGGCATCTTCCGGTATGATGTGTGTCAAGTTTCCGTTTCAATACCTTGTTGACGGAGATGTCCCAAGTTATCTCAATAATCCCGAACTCATGAGTGGTGCATCATTCCTCGGACTTGCGCTTATTAGCGGTAATAAGCTGGTCGGCCTTCTTGCGGTCTTGAGATTCTTCGCGCATTGGTGGTTTTTGCACAATGTCGAAACGTACGTCCATTCACTTCTTGGAGATTGACAACATGTACTGATTGTGGCGATAGCCCTCACATGCGGAAATTGTACGGCGATAGTTTACGCAAGGAGGCTGGTTTCGTCAAGGTCATCAAAAGCGTTGCGAGCAAGAATGCGCGACTTTTGGAATCTCGGGCCGGCCGCCATGCACCAGAGATCAGAAGGGTTGCCAAGGAAGTCAAGGGGACGTTTGAAAAAGTGTTTGAAGAGACAGCCGATGTCGTAGAAGAATTTTTGGCCAGGTGTGAGTCGGACCTGGTGTGTTTCCGAGGAGGATCGGAAACTGAGTATCTGCACAGCGAAACCAAAGATCTCAGAAGTCATGCAAGAGACCAAGGTACTTTTGCAACAATCGCGCGAACGCTTGGTCATAACGTGATATCCCAATCTCTATGGCTGATCTGATATTAACATCCTTTTCTAGACGTGTCGCAAATGACTTATCTTCTTACGATACCGCCAAATATAAGGTCTCAATTTCTCCCAGTAAATCTGGCGATACGCGGTTCCACCTTGGCGAACCCATCCAAGTCAAGTGGGAAGCACCCCAGCGCCACTCGCGGCGTGATTGGATTGGCATCTATAGGGTCGGCAGTTTCATTTTTCTGTGATGTCTTGTTGATTAACTGGACATGAATAGGTTGGTGCAAACAAGTCAACCTTGATTACGAAAATATCGTCGTTCGGACTGTGGCTTCCTGTATACAGCGAAGAGTGGGATGACGATGTGCCTGTTGATAATATCCAGGTGACCTCAAAGGTGCCGCAAGCCGGGACGGTCACCTTCCATGGCTCGACTCTTCCTTGGACGATCGGGCGATATGAGGTGGGTTTCTTATTCGACTGTCATTACTCGTCAAATAATTAACCTTTGTTGACAATCTAGGTTCGGTACCACCACGATGGCAAGCACAATGTCCTCGGAATTGATGGCCCTTTGGAAATTTACGGTGAGTCTTGGCAGTCGCTAAATGCTCCACACGGGTCAAACTAAATGACATTTGACATGGTGACAATGATGGAAAGTCAACAAGCCGACGTCCCTCGATTTTATTTCCATCAGAAAATGTCTCACTGAGATCATTCCCCTATGTTTGGACAACGACCCAAATCTCATCCCCTTGTCTTGCGGCGGTACGCGCGATTCGAGCGTGGATTCTGACGAGAATGGTGCTTCCGATAACGTGCGGGATCTGGACGACTTTAGTTTCTGGTCCGAGTGTCAAGCGAAACGCATTTGCACTGTGGTAGAACAAGCGTTCAATGTGGAGTATGTCCCCGAGGTGATCGTGGCGGATGCCAACTTGACGCGGTTGACGAATCGGATTTTGGTCTCGAAACAATTCCTGGTTTCATGAGGGTTTTCTTACTTGCTTAGGTGGTTTGGTCATGATGGGATACGAATTCTCTACTGACAATATACATACACCCCATACTATATGTAGTTGTCTCAGCTATATAAGTGTTGGTGTCTATGTAGGCTGTGAGTGGCCCTAGTGGATTATTGCCTCAGCGCCAGACCCTCCGGCGCATGTGCTCTGAATGGTCATTCGACGCGTATTACGATATGAGTGGGTTTTCGCCCGGGAACAACGCTCCGGATTCCCTGCTGACCATCAATCTCCATGGGTTCACGAGCTGGATCAATGGGAGACCCATCCTGCGGACAGCTTCGTGGTGTCTCTGGCGTCTGTGCATCAGGACCGTCGTGATTTCCTAGTTGAGCCGGAAGACCTTCCGTTCATGGCTGAAAAGGCAGAGGTCGAGCCAAAGATCGACCTGCGCTCTCTCAAGACCGATTCTGCTGCCTCGGCTCGTCTCGTGTGCAACTTTTGTCGAACAGTCTAGATATGGACGCGGATTCTGACTTCGATTTGGCAACGGAACCAGGAGATCCAATTCACCAATATATGCCTCAATACACCAACGCTTCGTACTTGTCGCTCGCAGACATCAATCTCCGTAATCCACTGCTTGCCCCATCCGAGCCCGCGCTTGAAAACGTCATTCTACACTACACGCCAGTGCTCTACGATCTAGCAGATCGCCTCTCCGAAAACCTAGGTCCGTTCTTGGGTGTGTACTGGAGAATGGAAACTGTTACCGCACAGAACCTAGCTTGGTGCGCAGCTTCGCTGGTCAGTATGCTCCATGCACTCCTCCAGGACGAAGCCACGAGAAAAGACGTACGGTGCGTTTGGATTGCGACAGACCACCCTCGGCCTCTCAGCTCGTTGATGGACGATCACTAGGTGTTGAATGTCATCGGAGATGGCGAGGTCGAGAGTCCCTTACAGAACTATGGACCGTCGAGAAAATCGAGTACGTTTAGGACACCACTCTGTCGAACACGACGATGCGATTGGGAGTTCCAACCAGGAGGTGAACTAGATGCATGGAAACACTGACAGACCTCGTGGAACAACTACGTCACTATCTGTATGTCGAAGGCAGGTTCGAGCTGAACGAAATGCTGTTGGATGATTCTGGGGTATTTGGGATTCTAGATAAATTGGTGATCGTGCAAGCAGGTGTTTGTTATCGGTTCCAAAGGCTGCCGCAAAACTAGGTTTGTGGGATTCTTGTCCGACTATGGTGGGTGACACTAACCTGCTCTTTTTCGAAACAGATCATAGTGGAAAGGATCCGAAGTGAAGTGTTGTCGAATACTTTGGTAGTAAATTGTGATGTACATTGGCGGCTCCTAACAAGTAAATTTAACAATGTATAGCATCCCACTCATGATGTCGATTGTACGGTTCACTCTTAGGGTCCACCCCGACCAACACACTGGTGGAGGATGGCCTGAAATCGCCAGGTGTGTAGCCTTCCTGATCACCATGACATAGTTGACTCCCACAAGCCTCAGTCTGTTCTTTTTCGCAAAACTTGCCACATTCCACTTTACCTGACCCTTGGTCCTGCTCTTGTGTTCATGCGCATGTGGTGGAATGACAAAGTCCATGCTCAGTTCTTGGTAAAGCAAAAACACTCGGAAACAATGGTCAATGATGCTATGCAGCACAACCGGATATTGATATCTATAGAGCCATATGGGAGTTAAATATTAAAACTCAGAACAATCTTTCCACCTTGAATTTCATATTGATCTATGCTTTGTATGCCCAATAAGATCCCTGCAAACTTTCAAGAACTTTGGTGGTCAGTCACAATTTATACAATACATTTAAGTTTAAAATATTTGATGTATGTGTTTTATATATTCTATAATCTTAACACTGGCCATGGGTTCTAAAACCTAACACAATGCATTCCCACACCTTCAAAACCCCTACATAGATTCTTGCCAGCCAATATATAACATCTCATGAATTAATAATATAGTATTAACATTAGACAGAGGAGGAGAAAGTAAATTTGAGGATTATAAGCATTAGCAATGGCCAAGATTGTTTCTGGAGTGCATTACAAGTATTCCTGGAGGCCTGGGGATATATGTCTCACCTGCTTACACCTCATTTATGAATTGATATTCATCAAATCGATATTATAGGAGGTTGTTGAAATTGAATTGATCAAAAGCTTCTGAATGGCTATCTAAATGATATGAGCAGGTTCCACTACCTTTAAGGCTCATGCCCACATACATTAATGCAAGATGTCACATGCATTCTAAATTAATAATCCAGATTTCATGCTAGAAGGAAGAGAATATACTGTCAACTTTTGGAAACCTTAACAATAGCATAGTTTGCTGTTGGGTTACATTACTAGTATTCCCTAAGCACTAGGGATGTGTGTTGCATCCCACTCTGCAGATCTTTTAAAAATGGATTGAGTGAAAGTGT
Source organism: Porphyrellus cyaneotinctus (assembly GCA_038091315.1). Lineage (NCBI taxonomy): Eukaryota > Fungi > Basidiomycota > Agaricomycetes > Boletales > Boletaceae > Porphyrellus > Porphyrellus cyaneotinctus. Next base: position 15,570 of record JBBPOF010000257.1, on the reverse strand, counting down.
TGAAATGGCTTTTCAAATGCTATGGATGGATGCCACCACCTTCCAAACTATCATTCACATCATTTAGACAAGATCCAGCATGCATTCCAAATTGATAATCCAGATTTCATGCTAGAAGGAGGAGAATATACTTTCAACTTTTGAAAACCTTAACAACAGCATAGTTTCTTGTTGGGTTACACTACTAGTATTGCTGGAGCACTAGGGATATGTGTTACATCCCGCTGTACATGATCTATGAATTAATATTTATGAGAATGATCACTCAGATGATCTTTTGAAAATGAATTGAGTGAAAGTGTTGAAATGGCTTTCCAAATGCTATGGATGGATGTCACCATCTTCCAAACTATCATTCACATCATTTAGGCAAGATCCAGCATGCATTCCAAATTGATAATCCAGATTTGATGCTAGAAGGAGAGGATATTCTTTCAACTTTGGAAAACCTTAACAACAGCATAGTTTGTTGTTGGAGCATATTACTAGCATTACCAGAGCACTAGGGATGTGTGTTGCATCCCACTGTACATGATCTATAGATTAATATTAATCAACATGATCATCCAGAAGGTCTTTCAAAAATAGATTGGATTACAGCTTCAGAATGACTCAGCAAATGATATCAATAGATGCCACTATCTTCCAAACTACCATTTACATCATTTCCAGCTCACTATCTTCCTCCTCCTCCTTTCCTAAAATATATTCGTCTATAGGATCCTCATCTGTACATCACCCATAATTACATCTTCCAGAACATCACTAGTAGCATCTTCCATGCATACATCTTTTATATCATCCACATTCATGATCCTACCTGTGCTTTTAGAAGCATTGCTCATTGGAGAATGTCTGTCTGTCGAGCCAAATAGCTCTAGCATTAGAACATTGTCTTCATCTATAGAGAGCCTGCTTTTGATATTCTCTTTCTTCTACTGAGTTGGCTTTGTTCTCTTCCTTGCTGGTGGTAGTTTTCTGGCCTTTTTTGTCTTTGCTGACTTTCGCTCCCTAGACTTCTGTAGCCTGCATCGCTCTAGATAAAGACGTTGAGATGCAATGAGCTTATCATAGCCAGCAGAGCGATACATATCCATGGAGAATTCTTGGGTGGGTTTAATGGCTCGAGGTCCTGTCCTGCATTTAACAGACACACCAGTCTCTGAAAGACCTAGGATTTTGTAGAACAGAGGGTTGGTCACAAACTGCATCTTTCCTTGTTTGCTGATGACCCAGGGCTTTCCAACAACCTTCTTTGAAGTCACTATAGAGGTAGGAAGACACTGCAAATTAGAGAAGATTTCTCCTAGGTGGTCAGTGACATCAAAATGCTATTGTTCATCACAATCCCTCATCAGCTCATGGGACTGATTTAGGAATCCAGGGTCTTTGCAGAAGAGTCTCCATGGAGATCATTCATGTAGAGGCTGTTCTGGAAGGGGAAAGAAGATTGACAATTGGGCAGCAAAGGAGCTTTGTGGCTGTCCACGGGGTAAGGCACCTGGTAGATTTACATTGCAAGCTTCAAATGTGCAGGCACACATGGTTCTGTATACTTTCTCCACAGTCCAGCATTCTATGGCCTTCTGAAGAGAGGTCAGATCTGGAACATCATTGGGGTCTGACAACCAGTGTCTGTTCAGAAGCAGCCACATTTGACAGGTAAAGTCTATGAATAGCTTTCTGACCACATACTCCAGATAGATAAAATGGAAGTCCCATCTCCAAGTGTGCATCAATGTCCAGGGTACATCTGCAATGGCTTTGACAACAGCCTTCCAGGTTGGCCTTTCTCCTATGGGATATAGATCTTGTTCATTTGATGGAGGAAGCACTGGCCATATCTGCTTGGATGTGACGTAATGGTCTCCATTTCTTCCACCAACTAATCGCATGACATCTGCATCATCCAAATCCTACACACCTGGTAGAAGAGGTATGCATTCTAGTTGCAAGTCAGGAAGGAAGAACATTTCAAACCACAAACATATCTGTGAGAATTGAAGAAGAGCCATAGACTCGCACACATGGAAGTCCAATATGATAGGTGTGCAGCTTATGCTGTGGATCATGGTGCAGACGATGCCAGTAAGTACTCCCATGTTAGATGGTTCAATGTGATGCAGAACAATCTGCATTTGCTGCAGCTCTCTGAATCTTCTTGTAAGAAAATTAAACCAGGTGACAGATGATATCCAAATCATGGGTGTTGGAGTCAAATAACATTCCGTCCACAGTGGCATTAGTCCAATCTCTTGCATGCCAGTTAGAAGAGGGTCCACCAGGGTTTCCAGGTTTTCTAACACCTCTATGGCTGCAAAGCCACTCAATCCATATTCATCACGAACACCATAGGAGCATTCCTGTCCCTTTCTCTCATACATCTCAATGGCAAGATTACACTCCTTCATGAACTGTGGATTGCATGCATAGCCATCACTATCCAGAACAAAGGTGGGGGAGTTGTCATTGGGATAGACTGCTTCATAGGCAAGATTATAGGCACTTCTAAAGCAGATGTGAGTTTGTTGAGCTTGCTCCTGAGTTATTTCCACCTGGAGACCTCCATAGCATCCTAGAGTACAGGTATGGTGGATGGTACCACGAGCAAAGCCAGAAGCGCCAAAAGATGCCTCAAGCTGTTCCAATCTCCACAGGCCAACCACAGGCTCTTTCTATATAAAATGAAAGGTTATTCCAAGATCGACAACCAGTTCACCATTTCTTCGATCAGTAATATGATCCCAGTTTAGGGCAGGAAACTTGGATATGACTGAATGGGATTTCCCTCTTGAAAAGAGGACTTGGTCCATAGCTTGATACCCTTGGGTTCAACCACAAAAAAGAATGATCCAAACAGTGTTAGCTTCTCTGGATCATCCTTTATGATATCTCTCATAGTTTCCACAATGTCCTCAAGCATCTTTGGAGCAAATGGAACAGCCTTGGGATGACCAGCTTTGCTACCACCTTTTTGTGCCTTGTAATGAACCTCAGATAGGGCAAGGGAAACATAGGGAGCCTTGGCATCTCCAGCATTGTTGGCAATTGCAGGGAGTAGCACATGTATCCAGAAGTAGTCAAGCACCTCCTTTGGAATGTGGGTTGCTCTCTGTCCAGAGAGCTCATCACAATGAATCATCCTAGGGAAAAATACATAGATGTTCATACTGCCAGACCCACCACCAATGGTGACAAAGGAGGTATGTGGAATGGAGCTTAAAGCCATGGGTAAGGACCACCACTCAGTATGACCTCCAGTGCTACTGGCATCCTCTTCAGACTGTGGGACAGTGATCTCCACATAGACATGGTTGTGCTTCCTGATGGGAGCCTCTTTGTCCAAGACCAGACCAAGGAAGATGGACATGGATTTGTGAAAGTGTAGCTGTGGAGTGACCCAAATGAGACTGTCAACATCTATGGATACATCTATGTCAGCAGGTCCCAGTGGAATGTGATCACATTCCAGGTCAACACAAATATGCTCCTGTCCTACTTGACCTCTAACAAAGGCATCAAAGGACTCTGAAGAATCAACAATATCCAAGGCAAGGATTTCTGCAGCACCATAAACAGAGCCATTGGGAACATTGACATGGTCCTCCTCGATATTGGAGTACAAAGTTTAATTGCACCTCAATGAGTACTTTCCTTGAAAAGGCAGGTTAGTCATACTATAGGCATTTGATTTAGATAGGCCTCTTACCAGTCACATGGTCAGAGATCTGATTAGATGGATCATAACTATCAGTTATTCCCACCACAAGAACATGATCAAGAACATGAATAGGATCCTCTAAGTAAAACATTTGATAAAAGCTAGGTTGGAGTCTCCAACCATAGTCGCGAAACATGGTCCATATTTCTTGTCGATAGTAGGGCTCCACCATAAATTCATAAGGGTTGTGATAAGGTTGCATACTTTCATACACAGGTGCATCCTCATAGTCATTGAACTTGGGGTTGAAGGCCAGCCATCTGTGTCCTGTGTATGCCAGGAGTGCAATAGGAGGCTTAGGTCAGGGGAAGCAAAACATGGTGCCCTCTGACCAGTTCTTCACATGTTTGTGTTGATTTTGGTCCTCATTTGGTATCCCTCCTCTGATTGGGTGTGGTGGGAGCAGGTCCCTGCATTGAGCACACCTTATGTCAGGATGGAGTTTGAACAGCTGTCTGAGACGCTTGATCTTGTTGGCGATTGCAATTTTTCCTTCATCAACCTCAATTGATGGTTCATCATCAGCATGAGTTTCAGGAGGATCATCAGCATCTTGTTTTAGTTGAGTGGTCCATCAAGACCTTTGACATGCAACACAGTTAGCAGAGCCAATGTTTAAATTTTGTACCACAGAGGAATATTGTTCTCCAGAGGCCTTGTTCTCCATAGCAGCCAGGTCCTCATCATCTACAAAGCTTGTATCATTCCAGGTGGTCCAGATGTCACCCAATGGTAGGTTTGAGGATGTCAGAATATTATAGTCTTCCCAGGAGGATCTACAAGCCTCTCGGATGGCACCAAGCATTCTCAGTCGCAGTTTGTGTCCACAAGGTATGGGAGGAAATTGTATGTCACCATTGGTAGAGCCTAGCTCAGCGTCCATGAGATGCTTTAGCAGAAATGTTGCAATAGGACCACAATCTTATCCATTCTGTGGCCAATTGTGTGTTACCACCATGACCTCCTGAGGATCTCCTGGATTCCAGCCATGAAGTGCTGCCACACAATTCCAATACAGGAGACCCATCCATGAGTCCCAGTTGTCATGCACTTTATGGAATTTTCCACAGTCCTCGTCCAGCCGTTTTCCTAAGATGTATGCAATGGTGGACTTGTAGTCAAAGACCATGGTAAAGTAGTGGTGATGGTGGAAGACTATGAACCCCACAGGCCTAGAGGAGTCTGGTGATTGTGGATCAACAAAATAGCAACTTTGAAACAATTGTACTTCTTTGATGGTGGGTAGTTCATTGCCAGGAAGTGTATCCTCCTCAATTTTAATAGACATGATGTCTGCAAAAGCAATATGAGTCCTTCCCATAGCAGCATACCAGATGGACATGAGATAGAAGTCCAGCAAAAGTCCATCCATCCAGATTCCAGATTCCAAAGTTGGTATGGTCTGGTATGCATTGGCCCACATAGAAGGACAAGCCATTGCACACTCTATAACTGAATCAGTGATTCTTTAGAAGGAGATAGTTACATTAGAATGCTCAACTTGCAATGTATTCTCTTGGTATTGATACTTGAGTCTGGTCTTCATTATCCTCATGTAAGTCTTGCATTTGTTATTTGTCATCCTGATCGAATGCAAAGTAGCTTCCCTCCTCCATATCAGAGTCCTGCTCACTGTCATTGACACCATGGGTTGCCTCATACAGCTGGGAGTAACATTGCACAAGATCCATAAAGGCAGCTGAAGAGGTCAGTCCTTGAGACACTCAGCATGCAGATGTCATTTGGCTAGTTGTAGTAGCAGGAGAGTGGGTGGAACCTGCTTGGCACAGGGAGTGCAGAGAGGCTGGGCTGGGTGGTGAAGAACATAGCACATTGTTGCAAAGATCATCTATAATGCCATAAAAAGTTGTCATTGGAGAGAGGGTCGGGGACAGAGTTGGTGGGGATTTGAAGGAAGCTGCTAGCATGTCAACAAGGGTGTGGTGTTGAATACTGGAGTATTCTAGGGAGCCACGGCTGGGTGGTGAAGAACTGAATGTATTTTTGCACAGACCATCTATAATTCCATAGAAGGAGGTTGTTGGAGAGGAGGTTGAGGACAGCGTTGACAGAGACTTGGAGGGAGATAGATGCACTGTACATAGTTTGTCTACCACCTCCTGAAAGTCCATTGAAGTATCCATAGAAACAGGAGTGGCAGAGATGTCATGACATAGGAAATCAATCATGTCCTTGAATGCAGGTGTATAGTGAGTGTTATGATGCATACTTGGGTTATGAAGAGTTGGTGTAGTTAACCTCTGCGACTATGATACATATAAATGAATATTTGGAAGTGGACCACCTGAACCGCTATTCAGTACTAGGGAACTAGGGTCAACTTGCTAGCTGTCTGAAGCATCTATTCTATGATGCAAGCGGCAGCTATGCATGCAGACTGCCAATGGGTTAATGCTGTTATAACAAGCACCCACCAAAGGACAGGGTCCTAGGGTCAACTGAACTCATATAGAACTTATTTGTAAGTCACCACCCATATAAAACACCTTGATATTGCAAATGCCTAAGACTTTCTTCTGAGATGTGATCATGCCACAAAACTATCCTATCCCTAGCCAGCAAGCATTTCAGGCAATGGAGAGCTCCTCCACATTACAAAGTTAGTTTTTTCTTACCACTGTATCATAAGCTTGTTTATTCATGACATCTACTCAGTATCCAGCAAAGTGACAGGTGGCAAGTAGACCCCTTCATCCCTATCATAGTCCATATAACTGACTGTATTTCACCTACAGTTATCCACACAATTAACATTGGCGACAAGTAAGTGGCAGTGATGGTATATGTGTCAGTTTCTGATTCGAGCACAGCATTGTTGTTATCTCTGTGTCTGACAAGGAATGGCATGCACGCCTGCTGGACATTAGGATACAGACTGACACCGAGGAGGTAGGCAGATCACAGTGAATGTTGCCTTGATGTGATATTAATCAGACCTTTTAGCATTCAGAGGATGACCAGGTGATGTGGCTCCAGGTACAGTGGTTCCACAATAGGGAACATATGAAATACCAGAGGTAGATGAGCATCACTCAGTATAGGACTTATTGACAAGTCAACTCCAGGTTTATGAGGCATGTGGGGGAGCTGGAGCTGGTGCTCTCTGAGGACATTGATGTGGTAGAGGCAGCATGTTTGGAGTGTATGTTGGATACTAGACTTTATCAGATGTCCCAATGGCTCACTATAATCCAGGCAAGGAGAGGATTGTCTGATTTGATGACAAGGCTTCTTTTGGGCCAGGGATTTTACCCAATGACAGATACATGTGATGGTGTATGCATGTGAAGGGCACAAAAAAAATGAAGGTTGGCCACACCAAAAAGCATGTGACAGTTTATGAACTGCAAGTAAGTTGTTGTGGCGAGTATTTCCAGCTAGAGTGTAGATTTGACATGTATTTACTAGGGCATTGTCAGTGATTGCCCTGGCTGTAACAAGCCATACAATCCAGACAAAGATGAGCAATGGTTCTGTCAAGGGTGCCAGTGTTGGTACCATATCAACTGTATTGAAATCCTTCCACCCAGTATCTCTGGCATCCCCACTCTCATTGAAGAACAAACAGATTTACATGGTGGTCAGCTGCATTCCAAGCTACAGTCTATTCTCTGCCTTTCCATAGAACGGGGAGGCATTCATGGTATCATTGGCAATGGTAAGGATGTAATAGCAGCATGGAAAGTTTTCGAGAACATGCATGGAGAAATGGGAAAGGCACTTGAAAATTGGAGAGATGATGTCAGTCCTATTGCACTCAAGCACACTCAAAAACATCACTATTACTTCTACTGTATGACATGTAGTAAAGAAGGGCATGACAGTTTCATGTAGGAGTAGATGTAGTCAGTCTGCTCAACAGTATGAAATTATCCTGTGTCTGCCTGTCCACTTGAATTTCCTGATCTATGAGTGTATAGAAATAGCACCCCAAGGCTGTCATGCTATGCAAGTAAGATTTCTATAGAGATGCAAAAGAACTTCAGAAAAAATATACCATCAACCACATGCTACATGTACATCATAGACCAATGCAGCCCTCCACTGTGTGATTACATTGGGCTGAGTCTGGTGTAGCCTTTGGAAGGCAGCCAATCCATTAATGACCTAGAGAGGGAGTGTGAAAAAAGTGATCTTGATTGTCTTTGGGGGTACATACCATGGGATGCAATAGTGTCGCATCTTGCTTGCAAAGTAGACTTGTCTCTCTAATCCAAGAGTGCAGGGTTGCAAGCCTTGAATCACCAGGACCCTCCTGCAATGTACCAGAGCCCATGCCTGTCTCCTGGGCACTCTCCACAATAGGAACAACTGAAAGGGAATGTGCCTCGTCCTTGTGGACCTTCCTAGACTTGATGATACTGCTGATAGCAGGGAGCCACCTATGGCTTCTGGCCTTCTTTGTGACTATCATGCTTGGCTTCTTCTTGGGGCTGATAGTGAGAACAATGTTTCACAGTGCATGCTTGGCACCTTTGTCTGTATTTCACTCTGCCTCCACTTGGACCTCTGTTTCCATTGTTGTTGATGCCCAATTTTTGCTGGAGGCTCAGGTTTACGAGCTTGAATGTTCTTCTTTGTTGCAGATCTAGACATGGCCTCATACACCATCAATATACTATTTTGCAGTGACATGCATGCATCTCCTATGCATACATTCAAAGTGAATTACATCACCAGGACAAAAAAGACATACCTGTCACATTCACATTTGGCATGTTTGCTCTCTTCCATAGCTGCATGTGCACATGCGTGATTACAGGCTTTATATTTCTGTGGCCATAGAATCTACCCCTCCTACGGGACACTGGCATTGGCAGATCCTCCTCAGATATTGTAGAGGATGGGGTTTCTGTGTTGCCTTCCTCACCCAAGCTGCTGGAAGGTTGTGGACCACATTCAGAATCACCTCCATATGGAGACTTCAAGTCTGCAACCATCCAAATATAGATCAATTTATGTAAAAACCAATTCCTACATGTATATCACACTAACCATCATGGAGTGAATCCAGCAGAAGATGGTCAACATCAAAGTGTGTTATGGAGTTCAAGTGGTCATCAAGCAGATTTGATGTGCCAGGGACAGGAATGTGACTTGAAGATCTACCTAGACGACTATGGCCTCAGTTGCCGATTGGTGGCCACAAACGATGGACTCACTGGGCATGAGCATCACCACCTCTTGTTGTATATGTAGGGTCACTTGGTTTGTATCTGAAGATGGAAGCATCGGAAGTCATCGATCATTTCCTTGTCACTGTCTATCTCATTTGCCTTTTCTTTTACTTGATTTTCCCCCATCTCTGTCTCCTTTTCCTGTACAAGGACAGGTGCCATCTCTGGGTCTGTGTCACCTTCAGCATCCAAGTCATCATCTTCTATAGCAATGCTAGGAGACAGGAACCTCAGACCAGCAGTTCCATTGACAAGCCATCCTGCCTCACCTAATTCAAGTGAATTGCTTTCTCCACAGAGTATATGCATGACATACCTTTGGCCACCCTCTTCCTATTGGTGGTATAGAGTGATAGTCCATACCATTGTCTCACTGCACACAGCATGCGTTCCCACTCATTGGCCCCTTTCACCATGGATGAATCCAAGATTATATATCTAGCCAATCTGCCCACCATACATAGCAGTCACCATCATTGTGCTGAATTGCTATTGATATCTTCAATAGGACATCAATGCAATCAATGTCACCAAAGCCCAAATAGATCAGCAGACTATATATAGTTATACACAGCACATGCATCTATGGATAGACCCTGTGACCCTGCCAACCCTGCTGAGCATAAGTGAATTCTGGGTCGACACATGTAGAGAGTTGGGCACTTGTACTATATTATTCCATAGCATTATTTGATGCTAGGTCTACACGATGCACAAAGTGACTTCCCAATGTTTGCACACATATATAGAGTCTGGGATTAGTAGTAGACTACAATATAGCACTAAACATACTTATGTACACTTCCTATATATATTTATATACCCACTGAGCTTGCTGAGCATGGGTTGAGGTTATCTCTATGTAATGGAATTGTACTATTGATGAATAACCATGCCTAGATATAGATGTAGACCTGCCGAGCCTGCTGAGCATGAGTTGATGCTTGGTCTACATGATGCACAAAATGACTTTCTAATGTAGGCACACACATATAGAGTCTGGAATCCAACATACACCATAACTTAGTGCTAAACATATTTATGTACGCTTGCTATACATATTTGTAGCCCTGGCGAGCTTGCCATGCTTGAGTTGAGGTTGTCTTTACGTGACAGAACAGTACTATTGATGAATAACTGCACTTAGATATAGATGTCACCCTGCCGAGCTTGCCAAGCATGAGTCCATTCTGTCTATGCCATGCACAAATAGATCTCCTGTTTCTTATATACATTCACAGACTGGTTATATGTACTTCCTAGATATTTTCATAGACTCACTGAGCTTGCCAAGCACAAGCTAAGGATTTCTCTATTTGACGGAACTACAGGCCTAACATATATGTAAGCCAGTACATCATTGTCAGTACTCTATACTGTAGGGCTATACATAGTGATGAACACTATTCAGATAGATGAGAGAGCTAAGTTTGTGAATGTGATGTGCTGTTCCTTCTGACAAATACCACATTATGTTAAATGTACATACACAATGCACAATTTACACATCGACAGTGCTATGTCTACAAATTGATGTACTGAATGCATAATCACAACAGACATCATCTTCATTTTGAAGGACATACTACAAATGTTTACAAGTGAAATTGTTGCTATAATCTACAGGCCCTGCAGATTAGGCCCTTGCACATCAGAAATCAAGTGGGTTGACCACTGTAGAATCTTGCGGTGTGTCTGGTGAAGCTAAAAAACTACATTAGAGTCTGGCAGATGTATCATATGTCCCCTGATGTACCGTGCATTGATACCACAATGGTTTTCATGTTCGCAGATCCCTCTTTGGAGGGGAGAGTGGATGGTCCCATGATGTCTATGCTAAGAGTCAGCAATGTAAATCAAACAGGAATCATTACTGACCTTCCATAACAACGTCCACTTCATGCCTGGCCACCTGTGACACCACAGCCGATTTGGTGAACTCCATCGCCACATTGATCATGATGTCCTGCTCCTCCGTCTGCTTGTTAGTCACCTTCTGTACAACCACTACCTCTTTGTCCTTGCCTGACCTCCTTTTCCCTGTCTCCTTCCAAGTCACCTTTTGCTTCTTCTCCACCTTATTGTCCTGTTTCTCCTTCCCTCTCCCATGTTCTGTCTTCTTCTCCTTCTCCTTCACTTTACTCTTTCCCTTCCCAGTCACCTTTGCTTGCATGGGAACCACCACTACCTCTGGGTCAGTGTCCCCTTCAGCGTCCTGCTCACCATCCTCCACAGCAAGGGCTGTGGGCAGGAAGCCCAGACCAGCTATGCCATTCATGAGTTGCCTTGTATCTCTTACTTGAGATGAATATCTTCCCACACAGCATATACACGTACCTTTGGTCCCTTGATTCTTGGGGGTGGTCTGAAGCAACAATCCATACCATTGGCTTACCACACCCAGGACACGGTCCCACTCACCCACTCCTTTCACCTTGGATACTATGCTGTTACTGTATATGCCCGTCCGCTCAGGACAATGCCAAGGGCATCATCATATCGGGTCCAGTCTAAAAGAGGCATGAGCAAATTGAAAGATATATATATATAAATGACTACTCACCTAGCTCATGCGGCTCAATGCGTTCCAGATCGAGATCGATGTTGTCTGGATTCCTGTGCCAGGCGTCGACACTTGCAGGATCATATCGACCAATGATGTATTCTGTGACAAGATAACAATCGAAATATGGAATCCGCATTGAGGGATTCAGCTTGTTGCCAAGCTTGGTGCAGGTGGGCACAAGCTGTTCGAGAACTGTGTCCATCAATATGAGCATTCGCTCGATGAACCCAATCCCAATGTAGTTGAGGCTCTTCTGCTTGAGATGAAAGTATGCATACATGGAGTAGAACAAATAATAGCGCCATAGAAAGTGCTCAACATGTTGAAGATAGTATTGGGGAAACCTACACTTGATGGTAGGGGTGGTAGAAGGTGGCATTGCCTCATATAGGATGCCCAGGGTTTTGTTTGCTTGGGTGCTGATGGTGTACTATAAAAGTGGGATGTATGATATTATTGCAGTGTTGTACTGGTTTCCAGAGATGATCTCAGGGTAGAACAGGTCAGACATCGTGTTCAATGGTAGGTTGACACTATGGCAACCCACAGATTATATATCAAAGACCATGGGAACAGCTAGCACATTGGTCCACCATAAATAGCCATCACTTTTCCACACATGGTGCCATTATTGATATCCCATCTAGGACATCAATGCAATCAAGGAGTCAACAAGGCCTGAATAGGTGGTCCACACATTGACAATAAGTGTAATGCATTTGGCACCCTGTCAGCAGAGTCCACCACACATCTGACCCACCAAACCTGCTGAGCACAAGTTGATTCTTGGTCCTTATATACACCAAATAGTCACTTCTGATAAACATAACTCCCTGTGCAATATACATACATGAGATGTGATGCATGCATGTACAGGCCAAATACATAGAGGGTCAGTAATGATATGCAATTCACATAGACCTGGATACATGTGTAGATGCTACACACAGTTTGGTGATTGGTAGTACTGCATGTGACATGGCTATACAAAGGTATATATGCTACCTAGATATATGTATTACCCTGCCGAGCCTGCCAAGCATGAATTGATGCTTGGTCTATATGACACACCCAATGACTATCTATGATAAATATAACTCCCTCTACAACATACATATATGACACACAATGTACACATCCATTGCGCTGCCAATACATATGTATGTGTCATCATGTAAAGCACCAGCCAAGTCATGGGTTGACAGCATGTTTGACATGCATTGTCTAGTTTAATGCAAAACCCACATTGACATTGATGTTTGTATTTTTCACAGATGAGGATCTATGTATTACCACACACCTCATTTGTGGATCACGAGGGACCACATTGACCTCTTTCGAGGGGGAGAATAGATCATACTGACATCTATAAAATCACAACTAGTCATCCTTAGAACATTCCCCAATTGAAAATACTTACTATCTCCAAAACAGTTGTGCTTGCATCCCACGGCTGTTGTTGATGTGGATGCAGTCTTGGCTGGTCAAGTGGTCAGCTTGGGATTGATGTCAAATTGCATGCAGGGCTTACTGAATGGCCCAGCTACATCACCCATCCTACCAGGTCCAGTACCTTTGTCCACTGTTGCTGCATTTTTCTCTTTTTCCTCCTCCCCATCCTCCTTCTCCTCCTCCTCCTCTTCTGTGCTGTCATTTTCATTCCAATCCTTGTTGTTCTCCCCATCATCTTCGCTTGAATGACCCTCCCCCCTTCCCACTTCTCCCTCCCAGTTCATCTACCTCCTTGCTACCCTCACCATCATCATCCTTGTCCACACCCATGCCTTCACTTTCCCACTCATGTGCCACTATCTTTGGATCGAATGGATCCTTGTGGTCCCACCTGTTGTCTTGCCAGCAACCCGTATAATGATCCTCTGAACCACAATCAGTGCAATATGCACAAGACATTGGAGTGTCTCTTACCAATCAATGGATGACTCCTATCGTCATACCATGTCTTTGCGTCCTCCAGAATCATTTTCACTGTGTTTATGTCAGGCACATGGGAGGGAATTACACCTCCAAAGCAAACACTGAAGAGATGCATGTGGCAGCCCATGGCGACCTGATACTCACTCCAATCTTATTCTCATTATTATCCTGACGGGAAATGTGTATGACATGAACTACTTACCCGATGACTTGATTTTGACCTGACTGATGTTCAGCATGGTGGCTGTGTGTTGGCAGTGATACTGGCTCACATATACTGGTTCATGGTGCCTAACAATGACCTCCATGGCAATGCACTGATCAAAGTTTTGTGAACGCCAACTGGGTCCCATCGCACCCTGCGCAGCACAGTCATCCTCAAGCTGGTTCCAGATCATGTCCAGATATATAAAGTTTTGAGTGAACGCCAACCACCAAATGTATGGCTTGATATTGACCTTCTTGCAGTGCAGTACCACTGCAAGGGCATAGTGGCAGAACAGTAGTTGCAGGAGAGGTTTTGCATAGATTCGTGGAAGGTGGAAGACAGTGTCGCTCTGGGTGCTGTCAGGAGTCATGAGCTTGACGGCCATCATGGCAGTTGTCATTACTCGGGTTCTGTAAATAGTTTCAAGCACAGCTTTCATGCTCACTTCAAGTGTGTCTTCATTGGGTCTTTGGGATGGGAATGCATGGTAGTTCATATTTGGAGGTAGCTGTGTGGGGTGTGTAGGTGCTGTAACACTCACCGTGAATGTCTTATAGTCTGGAGAGTGTGGGAACCTATTGTTCCAAATTGGTATACACCTATTGCAGCTATTTGTCAATTGTGACTGCATCCAGAATTGACATCACAAATCACTGATAGCTGATTCGGCAAGGTATTCAAGTAGGTGGTCTGGCCAGACAAATGATACCCAGGCCCACTACAATGTATATCAATATGATTCCAACAACATTAAGCCATCTGAAAAGAGTAAAGTTCCATCAGATGGAGACAGCTTCAATGCATGCTCGGCAGGCTTGGCGGGTCTACAAATATATCTAGGAAGCATGTATAACCATGCATAGTGCTATGGTGTAGCATACTACCAATTCCCAAGTCTCATACAGTGTACATAGAATAGGGGATCGCTTTGTACAACATGTAGACTTAGAATTCACTCATGCTCGGCAAGCTTGGTGGGGTCACATATATATCTAGGATGGGTCATGATATAGTGATGACTAATAATGGTCTGCCGCCAATCAGACACGATCGGCTACATTAAAATGGCATTGAAGTCACATGGCACCATTACAACAGCGCCTAGCAATGATAATCCATTTGGGGGGAATTTCAATGAGATGGTGATGATTCCATACAATTTCCGAATCAACCTTTCAATCTCATAGCTTTATTTTCACTCTGTAATCTTGTTCTTCCATTAAAACTCACCTGCTCCATCCAGCACTACTGTTCAGAGGAATCTGAGTAAGTCTGAGAATATTATTTGAATGACTCACTGGTGCAGGTGCAAAATGATCAGTCACTTGAGCAGATGTGCGTGCACAAATACATATCGTGAGTGGGTTATATTATGTGTGCAAGGGCAAGGGTGGACGGGTGTGCAAGGATAAGGACAAGGACAAGGTTGGGTGACCATGGTGAGGACTCGGATAGCAGCAAATATGAGGACAGAGTGAGTGGGACAAGGGTCAGCATGCATGCAAGGGTGAGGGAAGGGGAGCATGAGGGCAGATGGGTGCATGTTGATGTGGCACCATCATCATGAGCATCACATTGTTGTTGTTGTGCATGCAGCAGTGGAATTCGAAGGGGGTAGGTGGTGGCACAGGCATGAGTGCGTCATCATTATTATTGTGTGGATGCAGTGGGAGGTGGTGGCATGGGCTCATGGATGTTGTCACTGTGCCCACTATGTGTGTAATGGTGGGGAAGGGGTGCGGTGATACATATATGGGGATGGTGGTGCCATTGCCATCAACATGGTACCACTGTTGTCATTGTTGTGTGCATTGTGCAGCCACATTACAGTGGCTCAAAAAACTGTCCGCATATTTGCATATTTTCACCTAAAGCTGATATTCTGCAATAACCCTAACCTGGACTGTCATTATGTCAGTGTATGGAATAAAGTACTTGCTCT